>BDJD01003258.1:122600-182429 GCA_002564525.1 Rosa multiflora | reverse complement strand
AAAATCCCAAATAATGAACTACAGTGGTTTGATCCCTTCACAGGGTATGTAAGCAGTCTAGTGACCCACTAGATGCAACCGCAACTCCAAACAGAATCCCTGACTCCACTAGTCAAATTCAGCCTGTCCCAACTGAATCACTGACTCCAGTCAAATTCTCCCAGCACTAGAAAATCAAATCATTCTCAAATCACACAAAATTCAAAGGCTCTAAACCTTTCAAATCTCTCAAACACAAATCCAAAATAAATGGGTCGTCTACTCATTTAAATCTCCAATGCCGGAACTACATGTGGTTTGATCCCGCAAAGGGTATGTAGGTAATCTATCTAGATGCAACCGCATCCTAAACACAAAATCAAATCCCTGGTCCACTTAAACCAAATTCGTCCCAAACACTACTCTAATTCCAAAATCAAAGCCCTCCAATGAGTCACCCACTCATTGGAACTCTTGAACTACGAGTGGCTTGATCCCTCTCCAAGGGTACGTAGGCAACCCAATCAAATATCCGGGTGCAACCACAAAAACAAACAAACATACATCCACAATTGGTTTCTTCATAAATGGAATCGAATGGTGTTTCCCTGTAATAAGGGATTGTAATTAAGAGACACATTCTGTCTTGAATGGGTCGAACCCAAAATAATAAAAACTCTATTCACTAAATGAATACGAGTGAAATTATGTTGGGTGACATTTTTAATCACTGTGTGCAATTTTCTCTCAACAGGTGGTGGCGCCACCAAGGATCATAGTCGTCCCTAACGCGCTCTAGGTGCGCCTCGATCAAGGGAGCCTGACCATGATGATGCTTGTCTTTGGTGTGGAGCGTCCGGACATTGGGCTAAAACATGTAATGCACCCCAGAATGTTACTAACGCGTACAGGACGTATCGTGAAGCAAGGGAAGAAAATTACATGCAGCAAGAAGATCAAGATGACAATCTTGCTCTTAGGGTTGAAGACTTCAAAGGCCAAGATCCAGAGACTGGCGATTTTGATTAAGTCTTTTTATTTTTCCAAGAGATGTAATAGACATTAATTGTCATATATTTTGGTAGTAGATGCCAATGGTTTAGTCTTTCTTCAAAGTAGGCTTACCCAAAGTAAGTGTGATGTCTAGGAAGGTTCTGAGATTAGTGGTACTTAAGCGAGCCATCCTCCACCGACATCTCTCTACTCACCTGGTCACATTTATTTTGGAACTACCGAAAGAAGTTAGACGTCTACCATTGTTTTTGCATTAGCTAGCATTTTGGATTAGATTTTCTTTGGTCAAAGAGACAATGATGTAACTCTGTTGGCTTATGAATAAAATTTCGAGTTCTTTTCATTATGACTCCATTTTGATTCTGAGCATATTACTTTGTGACTACGATGGCTGGGCCATCAGTACTAATTCAAGGACATGGAATAGCCCAAGTTCCCTTGGCCAAATGGCACCTTGATTACTGTCACAGAAACTCTTTGTGCTCCTAGGGCAAATTGCACCTATGAATAGCCAACGGATTTCATGCAAAAACGCATGTAGAGAATGGAAATAAGTTCCTTTATAATACCTCTAATGATTGCGAACAAAGGGGCATCTTTGAGAAGTTTATGTGTCTCTCTAGTGGACTCTATGTCACTATTTGAGCTATTAAATCCAATAAAGTCATGAGAGAAGATCTCTTGGATTTAGACACATATTGGCTTTGTCACAACAGGATCGGCCATCCTAGTTATGATATGATGATCCGTCTGCTAAAGACTTCACACGGACATCCATTCTTTCGAGCGAAACGAAGCACGAATCAAAGGTTGATTCCGGAACTAAGTATGACCGCCGCCGCTGCCTATGGCACCTGCCATCGTCCACTACCAGCCTATGGCTGGCATAGT
The DNA here is from genome assembly GCA_002564525.1 of Rosa multiflora. NCBI lineage: Eukaryota > Viridiplantae > Streptophyta > Magnoliopsida > Rosales > Rosaceae > Rosa > Rosa multiflora. The sequence continues at coordinate 180,545 of BDJD01003258.1, read as the reverse complement.
CCTTATCCGTGACGCCATGGATAGCGTACATCATGGTGATGACGCCCCAGGTGATATTGCAATCACCGACTTTGCTTCAAATAGAGTTTCAGACGCTTAGGCCCAACCAAAATCCTCATTGGTTGATTCTAAGGCTTCTCGTTCGTTTTACAAATCTCATTCCTTAAGGGAAGTTAGGACTGAGACCGTCCTATGCAAAGGATATGAAAATACTCATTCTGTTCTTACGTAGAATCCATGGGGATTCTGTGGACTGATTCAACCAACTTGCGGACATTTAACTATCTCATGATGTTGGTTGACGTGCAAACACGCTGGTCACGTGTTATGCCATTATCAACTTGTAATGCTGCTTATGCTACACTCCTAGCACATATCATATGACAACGGGCTCACTCCCCGAATCATCCTATTCAGTCAATTGGATTTGACTATGCTAGAGTGTTTACATCGAAGACTTTCGATGGTTATTGCAATGGGACTGATGTTGGACATCATATTCCCATGATCACACCCAAATGGTCTCGCAAAAATGACTATGATGGTAGTCCGGACATTGGAAATGCGCACCAATCTCCTTACATTCGCTTGGGGTGATGCAATATCGCATGCAGCTATGCTGATTCGTCTACGACCAACTGCCACTCAATCTACCTCTGCGTTATAGCTAGTGACTGGGTACAAGTATTGTACTTACTCATATTTGAGTGTGCCATTTATGTGCTGTTTATGTGTGAGAATACGGAATGGGAACTAACTATGTGACAAGGTAGAGAGGGAGAGAGAAATGACACAAGCATGTATAATGGTTCACCTTGCCCTTGAGGCAAGGCTATGTCCACTTAGAGATTTCACTAAGAGTGAGGCCAAGTGACCTTTTTAGTGATACAAGTGTGGGGATCATAGATCCATCCCTTTCTAAGAAGGGGAGGACTTCCTCTTATAGCTAAAGAAAGTCTCATTCTATTATATATTTCCGATGTGGGACATAATACAGATATTTACTTCTTTTGAAGACTTTTGGAGAGCATGGGAGGATGGCCTCTAGGCGAGATATCGGTCGACCTCCATCATGGCGAGGTAGCTCGGGTGTCGGTGTACCGGATGCATGTCATAGGCGGGACTAATCATGTCGCGGGACTAATCATGTCGCGGGACCCATCTATGAGGTCGTTGCTTATGTATGGCGGTATGTGGTATAAGTGATATCAACAAGTCCCCCAAGTCCCCGAGTAAGAGGCGCTTCTTGGTTGGGGAGTTTAAATGTGATGCCGCCAAGTATGAGTAACGACCCTGTTGAACGCCATACTCAAACTAGTCCCCCAAGTCCGTAAGCAAGAAGGGGCTCTTCGGGTCCTGTAAAGTGTACCCTGGGAGGTTGGTGCCACGGGGGCCTCATCATTGGGCTAGTACCTGCAAATGAGATAAGAGTGTACAAAGAGCATATTGATTGCGCTAGGGCAATCTAGGTGACATTTGAGTCAAATGCATCGAGGTGTATGAACGTTTATATGAGATGCATGTTACACATTGTGTATATACGCGTATTATGTAATGTAGACATACGACGTATAAGTCGAAAATGTATGTGGTTGTGATAGCATACAAAGTACATATGATGCAAATATGTGTGATGAACATGATGACACATAATGATATGTACATGTTGTATGCACGTGATGCACATGTGTTAGGATCGGGAGTGTTGTTACTCGCCGAGTCCTCCAAGTCACGTAGTTAGTAAAACGGAAATTCAGACTTAGATTATGTTCGATGATGCCGGTGAGGCTAAGAATAAAGCTCCGGTGTCGAAGTGACTACTTGTCATGCTAGCGAGACTATGACAAGACCATGATAGTCCCCTGAGTATGAGTGTGTAAGAATTGCGCTCGCTCATATTGAGCGAGTGATAGGTTGTGTGAGTTCTGTCCTATGGTCTTATTAATGAGATGTAAAAGAAATTTAATTGTTGCGATCAACAATAGGTTAAAAATTCAATATTTCCATTAATAGACCACAGCACGAAAAGTATGAGCGTGAAGCTCAATGATAGTCTTGGTCGGGTACCATTCCACTTGTGATAAGTGGTATGAATACATCCCCCAATTGTAGAGAACGCTCGGGAGGTGAGATGACTCAAAAGCAAGGGATTGGATCTTGGCTTACTCGTTGGGTGTACCTCGCTCGGGGCAAGGATTATAATGCCAGGGACTGGACCTTGGCCTACGTAAGGGAGCTGCCCTTTAATTATCCCATTGGGATACCTCACTCAAGTAGAGGATTTATGAGAGCTTGTAGGCTTCGTGTACAGCAACTTTGGTACCAGTTGGTGTATTGTATAGGCGTCGGCCTCCAGTATCCGTTGGAGGGCCCGGTCTCTGGTACCAGGCTGGGTAGTGAGAGGGCTTAGTGCCTCTTGTACCTGATGGGGTAGCGTGAGGGCTTGTACCCGTTGGGGTAGAGTGAGGGCTTGGTGCCTCTTGTACCCGATGGGATAGCGTGAGCGTGATTGGAGGGATTTTATGCAAGGATTTGACCTTGGCTTACCCCTTGGGGGTACCTCGCTCAGGACGAGGATTTTAAGTGTCGCACGTTACATGTTGTTTTGTGTCACATGTATACATGTAGTAATTTTAATTGGTTTGCAATTAAAGTAAGCATTAACGTACAGGCATAAACAGACATGCTATCAAAAATTAATATTGACATGCTTAGATTATGGTAATCTTTATTGAAGCATGTAAAGCATTGCATTAGCTCAAATTGAAAGAGCATAAATGAGAACTTATCTGGAGTAGTGAAGAAGTTGTATAAATATTGTAATTGTTGCAAAAACCAAATCATGTTGGAGTTATCCAAGCATGAAGCTCCATATCAGCTAGTGAGTGCCGATAGTCCGTTGTGCCTTATTTGTTTAGGCAAGTGGCTCGTAGGGCAAGTGTACCTCCTCGAAAATAAATAAGTAATTAGCAGTTAATGCGTGTGATTATAATTGACTAATTGATTGACCATAGAAATATTGACCATAGAAATATGGAATTGATTAATTTGTGAAAAGGATTGAATTGAATCAATGATCATGTTCAATAAGCATCGACTATTTCAAGAATAATTATGGCATGGCACGGCACATAATCCATACTGATCACATAAATTGCAGGGCATGGAAATCATGCAATAGTATATAGAAATAAAGCAACTGTGCCATATTGATGTGTGATAGATATGTTATGAAAATGTGCATGTTTAATCATGTATGACACAAGGTAGTTAACATCTATGAATTGTGCTATAGAGTCAATCTTTGACATGTATGTTCTGATTCTTCTGAAGGTGAGAATCATGCATGACGTTGCTGATGTGAACGCGTACACATAGTTAGCAGCAATGAATTGTATCTTTGCACTAGTCAACGGCCTCATGTGAATAAGTATTGACTAGTTTTGTGCTATAAAAAGATATGCCACCACGTTGCATATGTAGCCATGCTTATTAGCAGTCGCGCAGGACAAGTGTTAGGAATTTGACCTAAAATTCCTCTTGCGGAAGCAGACAAGTGCAAAACAATATAGATAAACGATTGAGAAAACAAACACGAACTTGTTAACGAGGTTCAGCAAAGAACTTTGCCTACGTCCCCGGGCTGCTTGAGTTTCCCTATAGAAGAAGAAGAATACACGAACAAGAATACAAGAATCTCTCACAAGAAGTTCTCACCAACTCTCAAGACCTCACTTGCTCTCTTTGTTTAATGCTTCAAAGACTTGATCTACTACTACAACATATACCCCTATTTATAGATATCTAACTAGACCCTATAAGACATTTATTCCCAATAGACATAGAAACCATTACCAAGTAGGATTATGTAAGCAGGTAGGAAACAATCAAAACACCTCTTTGATCAAGGATTAACAAATCCTTATCCTATGAGAAATCAGATCCACACAACCAACAACAGGTGTTTAAAGCATGCAAGCATTGAAATATAACAAATGATAGACACAAAAGTACTCATCTGTTTTACTGGCGAAGGAGCCATTGGGTATGGTTTAGTGATGCTGGGTGTTGACAGAAGATTTTGGGGTGTCCATGTCGTTTTGTAAGGCAACGGTTCCGGGATCTATTCTTGGAGTGGGTCACCGAGAGGTGATGAGATCACCGGGATGAGATTAAAGAGACAAGCTGCTAGAAAGGAAGGGTGATACGCCGTCGAAAGGTGCTGCTGTGAAAAGCCCTTCGTAGGAGCTGTCAAGACCTCTTCACCGAGAGGTAAAGTGGGCTGAAGCGAGGCACCTAGAGCTGAGGAAGCTACGTGACCATCTGCCCAGATGGGTGGTTTTGGGAGGGTGGGTGTCCATGTCATTTTCCGGATGCCGAGAGCTTCATTTTATATTTTTTTTAAACCCCGGACGAGTGTCTGATACATTCCTGGAGAGTAAGAGTTGGAGAGGGTCAGTGGGTTCCGGAAGCAAGTTTCGGGTTGGGTTATTGAAGGGTGAAGGCTGCCAGCTTACGCGTTTTGTCACCGAGACATGATGAAGAGAGATTACCGGTGAGGTTACCAAGATGAGCATTGGGGGAGCGAAGTTGCTGCTGGGGGAGCTGTCAGTGAAGATGATCTGGGATTCCTGGTGACTTGATACACATTTACGCAAGCGTACGTATCGTTGTCAAAATAGGGAAATATTAAGCCCAAAGTTTATCGTACCACGGGGATTAGTGGCTAACCCACAATCCTTGGGTAATCGGAAATAAAGACACTTAGCAAACAAATGAAAGAAAAAAGAAATAAAATAAAAATGTTAATCTAAGGCACCAAGCCCTAGCAATGCTCGGCTTTGGTTTTCACCAAAGCCTAATCAAAACTAAGACAACGGGTGTAAATCACCATGCTTATAACCCCTCGAATACGAAATTGAAGGTTTCTAGCTTAGGAATTAGAGGGGGTCAAGCCTCTAACTCCATCCTAGACATGCTCAAAATACACACCCTAGAGTTGACTAGGCTCCTAGACATGCATTTTAACCCAACAAAAATAGATATAAGCATCCATCATATGAAAATTGCATCATTACATTAAATTAAACATCTTTTACACAAAATTTGGGTTAGGGACACAACCCTAACCCCCAAAAAAGAAATTACTCACAACCCATAACTATGAACATCAAAGATACAAAATTCAAAGAGAAAAAATTATAGAAGTGTAGGAGAACACAAAGGTAGCCACAATTAGCTAGGAAGCTAATATGACTTCCCTTGAATTACAACTCCCACAAATACCTAAAGCTTGAATCTTATAGCTTTTGATGAATCCTTGAAGCTTGTGTGAGAAATTCTATGAATACCTAAAAGAAAACTAAAACTATTATGAAAAATGGAGGAGAAGAGAGTGGAGAGGAGAGGGCTGCTCCCTTGGTTGCGCTGCGGCTACTGAAGAAAAAAAATGAGTCTGTCCCTCCCGGATGGTGTGGTTCAGCTGGTTTTATAAGAGGATAAGGGAAGGAGCACGTGGATGGTGATGATCGTGAGAGAAATGAAGGAATAAAAATAGGTGGCTCTGATTGGGGGAGAGAGAACGTAGAGATAAGGTCTATTGGTCAAACAGAAAGGAAAATCGTCATGGATGGCACGTGGTGGTCTCCTGGAGACCAAGAAAGACAAAAAGCTAGCTATTCAATTAGCTTAATTAATCCCAAAGTGCAGCTTCCTTTCTTTAAACTTTTTGTTTTTTTTCTTTTCTTTTCTATTTCTTCTTTTTTTTCTTTCTCTCTTTGTAATTTCATGCACATGCCGCAACTATGCATAATTGCATTCTGCTTCTTTCCTGGCTTTGACCGTGGTTAACTGCATCAACAATTTCGTCTCTTTCTCGAAAACTCCATTTTGCTCCACTTTTGTACCATTTTATCTTAATTTCCGCAATTCCGCAATTCCGCTTATTATCTACAAAATAAATAAAAATAGATTAATTACATATTAATTGACATGGAGATTTGCTTATTTATAGTGTTTTAGATATAATTATACGCATATAAATGCGTATAATCACACCCCCACACTTGAACTTTGCTTGTCCCCAAGCAAACTAAATGAAACATAATATGAGAATCTACCAACTCAAACATAAGTAAAATGCGGTATTAGCCTTTCCAACTATAACCCTTGGAGAACTAATTATGTATATGACCATGAGGTTGACAAAACACAACATAAGATTTTTGAATTTGTAAGGTAATCAAGATGCACATGTGAGAAATGCTCAAGTATATGCATGTGTTGACCATGTGTCAAATCAATCCACCACAATCAAATAGGCATATAGAAGACCCGATATAACCCACTAAACTCACATAGGTTCACTAAATATTATCGCACAAGTGTTTAGGGTGTTTGGACCCAAAATGAGCATTTTGGCCTGACAAGGCACGTCTTGGAGAAATTGAGCCAATGTCAGTGGCTCAAGCTATATATTGTCGACAAGTTCGAACTATATATTTAGAGGCTAAATAAAGCCTACTGTGGAAGCATGGAAATGGAAAGTCAACTTTAGCACATTTTCCTACTTCGGCTAGGAGAAATCGAGCTAAACAGAAGGAGCGGCCGCCTGACCAAATGAACTCAAAATGGGCTGAAACTCTGCAGATCCATTCTAGACATCCTAATAAACATTTCTTATGAAGAGTGCAAGATCCAGATAGAAGTGAAAGGCCTTCAAAAGATCAGTCCAATGTTCTGCAGAAGCAAAATTAGAAAACTGGACCTGTAAGGGGTCCAACAGCATTTCCGGCCCAACCACTATACTAAAAGCTCTGAAATTTTACCAGCATGATCTACACTCATAGTGGAACATTTGTTATGAAGACGTCAAGGCCAAAATATGAATTTCTGATGGAGATATACATGAAGGAATAAATGAGCCGAAAGTGCTTCCTTATCTCCCAAATTCAACATTCCTTATCTCCTTATCTCCGAAATTCATCATTTCTATCTCCATTAATGCTCCATCTCCACCTCCCTTATCTCCAATTAGTGCTCCACTTTCATTTGTTTAATGCCAAAGTAGTTGGCATGGTAGCCTATAAATAGAGGTTACATTGAAACACCAAAACACACATTCACAACAACAACATCTCTAAGATGATCTAAGTTCTCTCTAGAGCAACCTCTCTAAGAGCAACTCCTCTCCTTCTCTTTCTCTTACCGGTGATCACACTCCTAGTCCTAGTCTTCCCAGAAGCCGACTTTCAGTGCCACCAAATCCTCTGTCAACGTACTTCGGTCCTAGTCTCCTCGGGAGCCGACGGTAGTGCCGCGACCACAACGGTTACAGAACCAGCCAAGCAAGGGTAACGCCCTAGCAACCCAGCCAAGCTAAAGTCACGCTTTAGCAAGTTCTCCTCACTTCCCAGTGGTTCTCGCTCTGCTCGATCTACAACATCGAGTATCGATTGTGATTTTCAAGAAGCTCAGCAAAAGTCCTCGCCACGAGGCACAAAGAATCCCACGACGAGGTTGGTGCTCTCCTCGTCCACAATTACTTGAAAGAAGTCAGGTCAAGGGACACCCCCGACGACTGCACCCAAACGGTGCTGGCACGCCCGCGCAGAAAAGAGACTGTTGACCAGCTACAACAAAATTGGAACCAAACATAGGGGTTACATGTATTTCACTCAAAAGCAATTTCACAACACGCGCCGCCATATGCTTGCTCTTCGATCTCATCTCTGCTAGGTAACCCACAACATTCAAGATTAAGAGGTCTTTTATTTGGTTGTAATGGGGCTAAGGGCAAGTGGCTATAAGAAATAAAGGATAGGGAAAGACAAAATCCATGAAAATCGGTGAAGCAACTCTCTCTTGTAGAGATTTATGACTTTGTTTTCAAATGCTAACTCACTCACTCTAATCCCAATGTACAACCCACATTATACTACGTAATACTCTTTTTTTTATTTTTTTGGAACTTTTTTTTTTTCTTTCTTTCTTCTACTTTTCTTTTCCTTGAACTTTCTTTCTATTTTCACAAATTTTTTTTTTTTTTTTTTTTTAGAACTTTCTTTTCTATACAAAATCACTCACCCCCACACTTATTCTTTTGTAACCTCACACTTTTGACTTTTCTTTTCTTTCTTTTGAAGCACTCAAACATAAAGTCATTCTCTCGAATCGCTTCACCAACTACCATGGAATGGTAGGATAAAAGTGTACAGGCTAGGTAGGAATTTGTGGTGCAAATGAACAAAAAGGCTAATTATATAAATAGGCTCAAAGTGGCAATCTAGTGGTAAATATCTTTGGACACATGCTTCTTTGGCCATGGTGATATATAGTTCTAATGCCTCCATCCTTTCTATCATGTCGCAAGCTAAAAGTAGCCTCAAGAGGTCTCAAGCAAGTTCTAGACACGCATTGTCATGAAATTGTACACACATGAAAGAAAAAGTGAATGAACAATGCATACACTATGGATATTAGGCTCAAAAGCTCACAAATAAGGCATGCAAGTTAATCGAATAATCTATATGCTTCTCTAACTATGATGAACGAACCTAACATAGGCTATGTGCACACATATAATCAAGCATAGATCACATATACACTCAATCACAAAACAAATTCAAAGTCCTAGATCATGCTTAATCTATCCACAATCATAACAAGTTAAGTCCATGTCTCATCATTGGGGTTGGAAAAGGCATTAACCACTAAAATATAATTACATAAAGCTAACTAAAAAGGAAAACTTTTTTTTTTTTTGGCACCGCCCTCACCCCCACACTTAAAACCAACATTGTCCTCAATGTTGTAAAGTGAGCTCGAAAGCTAAATCCGTGTTGGATTTAGGCATGAGAGTGAAGTCCGGGCGAAAGCACAAAAATTAACATGAAAATAAAAATCTAAATGCGGAGTAAAGTTACGAAAAACCCCCTTTGTTGACCCTCCATTGCTCACGACCTTTGGAGAAGCCCAATATGAAACACCAACCTCAAGGCACAAAGCCTTGACTTCCTTAACGTATGCTCCAAGCTAGCTCTAGGTGATGAAAGATCGACTCCATTGAGAAATATATAGTGTCCAAAGAGCAATGCGTCACAAATAGGCCACCAAAGAATAAGGACAAAGATCCTCCATTAAAATCATAGCCTTGACCACCTCCAACACACCTCACAACAGCCCTATAATAGCCTCCATTGAAGAGTTGAAGTGCAAGAAGTCCAACCACCCTGAGTGAACACAAACTAGTGAGTACAGAAAACTTCCAGCAATGACCTTTCTGTCTTCAAATGCCCATATCTCATACTCAGAAAGTGATAATCAGGTGAGGCTACTTGAAATGGAAAGTAGACTCAGAGAGCTTTCTATCCATATAAAGTTAGCCACCTATCTCCAATTGAAATGAAAATTAAAGCTGGTCAAACTTGCCAATCTGTCATGAAGTTTTCTGCTGACCCTTAGTCACCAAAACTGTAATATCTGAAGCTCCAGAGGTGCAAAGAGGGTGAGACCAACTGGATACGAAATTAGACTCATGAATATATCTGAAGGTAAAATTTCACTGAAATATCATATCTAAGTCAAACATCGTTGGCCTCCAAACTCACTGATCTGTTCTGCAGTTTCTGCCGTGCCCTGTTTCTGACCCCTGTTTCTTGGAGCACCATATCTGAAGGTAGAGAGATTAAAATGGAAAACTGTTGTACTAGCATATATATAACATGTGAAGATACATCTCTGAAAAATTTGAGCTCCAACTAACTTGATATGTAGAGGATGTAGCTTCCCAAAGTCACTCTACAGTAGCTATTTCTGTTCTGACCCTCATTCATTGACCTTCAAATAACAAGATCTCCAGTGACTGAAAGTGGCTCAAATTTTGGCAAAGAATAGTAGACATATAGGAAAATAGCTTCAGAAAATTTCAGCTCAAAATAGAATGTATAATGGAAACTATAGTCACCCAAATTCAACTGAATTGTCAGGACAGAAACTGCTCACTACCAAATTAATTCTCCTTCACATTTTCAACTCCATACACCTCCCATCCTCCCAAAAATGCTCAAAAGCTTTATTCACCACAAAAATAAACTAAGAAATAAATAAATACTACCGATGATGTGCTAGGGTTGCCTCCCTAGCGAGCGCTTTGTTTAAGGACTTCATCGCCGGTCCATAGAACGTGAACTTTGTTAAGGTGGATACTTCTCAAGTGCGACCACCCTATTGTTTGAGGTTAAAGGACTCCTCGATGTGTCATAGAGACAAGACCAAGAACTACATAAGAATACTCCAATTGGTGGCCAAAAGTGTAGCTTCTTAGTCTTCCCCCTCTTCTCAATTTTTCTTCTAGGAGCCAACCTTGCCTTCTCCTTCTCAAGCGGTGTAGAAATGATGCTCATAGGAACAATAGGTGGTAGAAGCTCTTGAGAGTGATGGGAAAAGATGAGTGCAAGTGCTCCATTTCCTTTCCAATCCATCACCTCATTGTAGAAACATTGACCACTTAATGGTGGATTGGGAGGTAAAAGTACCTTGATCCCAATCCTCTCATTAAGAATGTATGTGCTCAATGTCCTACTCTCCACCTTGGGAAGCTCATGATGGATCTCCTTGGATGTAGGAGCAGAGAAAGTCATTGGCTCTTCAATTTCTTTATCATCACAAGCTAGTGAAGGACTCTCTTCCTCCTTGGGAATTTCGGCCTCAATGAATAAGGGATTATGATGTATGGCTTCAAGCTTCGCATCCTCCTCAATGAACAAGGGATTATGGTATATAACTTCAAACTCCGCATCCTCCTCACTAGATAAAACATCATCTTCTTCGGAATCATCTTCAAATATCTCACCTTCATTTGGAAGCTCAGATTTCCAATATTGTATCCATTCCGCCGAAGTGTAGTCTCTCACCCCACTTGCATTGAAACTTTCATAACCAAGCTCACTTTCTTGTCCATGAACATCACCATCTCGATCTTGAATAGGCAACTCTTGTTCATGATGCTCATAATATACTTCTTCTCTTGAATTAGGCTCCACTTGGTCAAACAAAGATTCATGCTCATAAATGGTGAAGGGTGGCTCTTGTGCAAGACTAGCCTTAAATTGCTCGTTGGACTGTATAAGTATCTCTTGAGAAGCTTGCAATCGAGCTTGGGAGGCTTGCAATAAAGATTGGGAGGCTTGCAATTGAACTACTAGTCCTTCAACGAATTCCTTCCTAGGCTCATAAGCTTGATAGCCTCCACCATATAGACTTTCTTGCTCATATCCCCATGGGTCTTCTCATCCATAGTTCCATTGATCCATAGCACAATAAGATAAGAATAGAGCACCTATGAGTTTCCAAAAATAAGATTAGTAACCAAAAAATTAGAAAATATAAATTAGAGAGTAAGCAAATAAAATAAACAACCAAATTTTTTTTTTTTTTTTTAATATTTTTTTTATGAGGAAACAAAAATATGCTAATGTGACCTAAAGAACCGATTCACCAAGGGATTAAGGCTATTAAACCCTAATCCCCGGCAACGGCGCCATTGACTTGATACACATTTACGCAAGCGTACGTATCGTTGTCAAAATAGGGAAATATTAAGCCCAAAGTTTATCGTACCACGGGGATTAGTGGCTAACCCACAATCCTTGGGTAATCGGAAATAAAGACACTTAGCAAACAAATGAAAGAAAAAAGAAATAAAATAAAAATGTTAATCTAAGGCACCAAGCCCTAGCAATGCTCGGCTTTGGTTTTCACCAAAGCCTAATCAAAACTAAGAGCCTAGTGATGGATATGCACAAATGAGTGGAAAAGTTTAATGGTTGAGGGTTGATTTTAGATTAACAAAAAGTAATAAAATGTAAAGCAACTAATAAAAATGCAAAGAAATTAATAAAAGCGTAAACAATATAAATGGGAATGTCGGGTGCTAGGGAGGATCCTTCACCAAATCTCATGTGTCGGAAGCTAATCTAATGTAGATGCATATTTTCTATTTTGGCGGTAGTCGTATCCAAGGCGGTTCAAGGCTCAAGGACCGAAATTCCCTTTCATGGTATTCCTACTCCGGTTCAAGGGCCGTAGGGACTCACTTGGCATGAATTAGAGCCGGTTCACTACAGGAAAACGAGTCATTTACGACGTGCCAAAAACGCCGTAAATGAAAATTTACGACGTGCAAATCAGTGCAAAAGTGCGCCCTTATAGACCTCGTCGTAAAAAAAAAAAATTAAACTTTTTTGCGGCGCGCCGTAAATGACCCAAAAGCACGCCGTAGAATTTGCTTTGCACGCCGTAAATAACCAAAAAGCACGCCGTAGAATTTTCTTTAAGGCATGATTTGCACACCGTAAATAACCAAAAAGCACGCCATAAATTTTTCTTTAAGGCATGCTTTGCACGCCGTAAATTTAATTTAAAAAAAAAAAAAAAATCAATTCTCTATTGTTCCAATATCACCCAAAAGTTATATAAATAAGAAGAATAACAAATCTGTCTAATTCTTTGCTTGTTGCAAAAAACCTTCACTTAAGTTGAGTAGTATACAAACAAATGTTGCGAAGCAATCACAAATGAAGCTTATAGCAAAACCAATAAAAAAAAATGAACCTAAAGTACATAAGGGTGGATTGCCTCAACAAAGCACATTCCACTTGAAAGACATCTTGTTTCTTAAGAGACCAGCTTCACTTTGGATCTTCATGATAAATTTCAACACTTACAGATGCCTCTTGTGTCCCCATTGAAGTTGAAACTGGGCAATATTGAATAAGACATTAATAAGTAGATGGTCATAAGTCTGCTAAGTTATCAACACACATATCCTAGAATGAAGATAAATTCCTAGAATTTACAGAACCAACAAGTGCTATTGGTAAGTGTCAAAACTTCTAAGTAGAGTTCATCAAAGTTTAAGGATACAGCTAATGCCTATTTAAGGATACAGCTAATGCCTAGACACCAAACAGAAACCATGTAAGCTTAAATTCTCAAATGGACTAATGAACAAGCATAGAAAACTACTTTTCATTTTCCTTAGTCCAGTAACTACATTGAAAGGTGAAATAGTATACCTTCCTATCCTTCCAATGTAATTATCTATACAGATTAATAAATGAAAAGATGAAACATGGTTGCTTCATTCATATATTCAATGGAGAGATTTTTTTGGGGTTTCTAATGAGTTAACAGCTCTACTAAGAGTCTTAGATTTTTTTTTTTTTTCTAAGTTCATAATTAAAAGCTTTACTGAGCAAGTCTTAGCTTAGAAGCCTAGATACCTGACAACGATATCTGCTGTACCAAGTTGCAAAGGTAAGTCATTCCCCTCTAAAAGTGTCATTCCCCTTTACATCATTTAGCATTCCAGATTTCAGCATTTTATCATATAGCTCCTTCACAGCCTCTGCACTTAACAGAAACAGAGATTACATCTCAAATTGAAAGCATGTTGGCACAAAAGTCACTATATATATATATATATATATATATATATTACATCTTGCAAATTAAAAAAAAATTCCAAGTTCAGATTCCAAAGAACGTTCCGTGGATTCAAATGAGAATCATGAATGATTCAACCTTTCCACAGCTCTAAAACCAATATACTAGCATCCTAGAAGCATTAACCTCAGCTTAAATGGGTGACATTTACGAGTGGTCATACAACTAAATCCTGACACTAACTACAAATCATAAGCGTTTGATTAAAAGTGAACTAGAGGCAATCATCCATCTCAACAGTCCTTGATTACTTAATAGATTAGAAATGACAGTTAAAATAGTCTGACTACTGCAGATAGAATACATTTACTATATAAAACTTTCCACTTCGCACCAGCAATGCTATTTAGTTTCTGTTTGGCTCAAACTAGTAACTCAATGAAAAATTGAACAATTAACAAAGTCATCTACATTCATCATTTTATCTATAATTACCAGAAATTCATAATTCGAAACCTGAAGCAATGAAGCTACAGAGCAAGAAAACAGAGGAAAAAGAACAGTAAACTAGACTTGATAACATGATCAAATCAATCAAATGCTTTCAGTACACTTACACATTTTCGATCAAATGAAGTTACCTTGTCATTAGGATGAGATAAAAGCAAGAAGAGGTTAGGGTAGGCACCGGCATCCAACAAGTACACTTACTAAAGAATTGATTAATATGCTAAAAGAGCTATATTTGCATCATTTCTTGTTTATAGTAATAAAGGAAATCTACAATGAAATATCTCATATATATAACTCAGATTTGTATAAAGCAGTCCACAAGTACACAGAAACAGAAAACTGGACATAGAAGATTAATGGCAAGAGCTCGTAATTCATTTCTATCGTACCTTCTTGGTGAAGTTGCCAGATGTAGATCCCTCTTCAACATCTCCCGCATTGATTCCCTGAGCAATCATTGCACATAAATCTCATCGCTCCATTAGAACTTCGATTTAGTCACTTCTGAAGCAATTTTCACTTGAAATTTACTTCTAATCATAGAATTGGGAGCAAACACACTCAATTCCGGCGAGAAGTCGAGAAAAAACTAAGAAAATCGATCGGAAATTTGAAAATTAACTGAAATCAATTACCAGAGCAAACGTTTGTGAAGCTTACTCTTATCGATCGATTCGAAGAGGTCGTCTTCATCATCGATGTCTTCGCGTTCGACGAGTAGTAGCTGGCTTCTCTCTATTCGGTTCTAAGGACCATCCCACTAATGGCGTTGGATTTCTGGATATCCCCTCCGCCGTCGGCGGATCTTCCTGCCCCGCCGGCATCGAACTCCCAAAATCCGATTTGAAGAGTAGATTTGAGATAATGAGTCACTGTGAGGAGGCGGACAATCTCGGTGGTGCTTCCTCCGTCGCCGGAAACGGGAGTGGCACTATGCCAATATCTTTATCAGACGACAAAAGAAAACTGTTGTCTGATTTGCAGTGCCACCGTTGTAGACCGAGCCGCTGTCTGTTGAAAATTCAGACAACGGTGGAACACAGTTGTCTGAGAAACATACAGACAACGTGTATGTGTTAAACGTGTTGTGTGATACTCGGCAGATGGCTCAGTAGGTGGCTCGGCAGATGTCAGGCGCAACTGCACGGCAGTTGCGGCGCTGCCTTCAGACAACAGTGCTAGTTTTGAAGCTATTGTATGTTGAGCTTCTCAGACAACAGACTTTTATTTTGTGTGTTGTCTGACTGATATTCAAACTTCAGTTCTTCAACTATATCCGCTGTCTGATTAACTTTGGAACAACATAATTGAATTTATTCTGTAGTCTGATTAACTTTGCGACAACAGAGTTTAATTACTTCTGTTGTGTGAGTGTAGATTAGAAGACAGTGATTTATTAAAAACTGATGTGTGATATGAATGATTGTAGTGTAAATTGTCCTCATTTTTGGCCATCAGACAACAGGCAGTTATAATTGTATCTATTATGTTGTCTGATTATTTGAACATATCCCATTCCTGAATTAAATTGTGTATTTGATCCATTTACATACCAAATATAAACATTGCAAACCATTAATCATCCCAACATTTTAAACAAGAAAAGCATTCTAGTGCATGCCCATCCACCTAACACATCAAAAAGCTGATACATATATATATCTATCGTTCCAAAACATGCAACACATGGTGCATGACAATGTACCAACAGAGAAGCACAAAAAAGGATGTTTTCCTTAGCAAAAAAGGACCAGCAACAAGCCTATCTTTTGACAGTTCCATTCCCATAGCCCACAGCCCACAGCACCAATAAGTGAAGGGTCAACAAATGCAAGCATGTACACCATTTTATATGCCTTCAACTGATCATAGAGGTACCTAATAACAAAAATTTACAGCAAGTCATTGGGTTTCAGCAACTATACTTCTTATCGAAGCATTGGGGGGAGAGCACATATATATAAAGAACTGAATATATATTTTCTACCTCTGGTACATGGCAATGCAAGTTCCAGTGGTCAAAGACTCGCCCATATAATACCTGCAAATAAGAAAGAAAAAAACTATCAGATTGACAGGGCTTATACTCTTAAGGCATGGTAATGATCCTAATTAAAGAGACATAACCAAAACCGTCTGTGTTATATCTTTTAAAACACACACAACCTAGCTTTGTTATATCATATTTAAAGTGTTATAAGAAGACATTCAACCCCGGACTTAAATTACAAGCTAGCTCATACGTGTAAGGAAACTGAAGAAACAATCATCATATAAGCTTACTTGAGAAACACCATATGTGTACCAGTACGTGGTCAAACATGTTGGTGACCTAACCAAACAAAGGTGAGAAAGTTAAACAATGTCTAAATATCTATCATGACTTAAGAACATAGGAACATGAAAATGACAAACAAAAGAGAGCAATGAACAAATACTAGAAACAGCTTATAAATACATTAGTCTATAATGAAAATCATTACATTCATAGATTACCGTATATAGAACATGATCTCTTGCATCATATAACGGACTTGTGGTGCAGCTGTACATTCATACAAAAATAAGTATATGTGCTTTAAGCTTTTTGAGAAGTGGTGTTACAATTGGAGAATTCAAAAACAGAGGTATGAAAAATGTACCATTAGGCCGGAAGATATATGCCACAACATTCTAACAAAACCATAAACATAAACAAACAGCGAATCATAAACAAAAACAAACAGCGAAAACAGTAAACATTGAATGTAAGAGGCAGATAAGAGCACAAGTATGCTAGTACTTTCATGAACGGAATGATACACACATCAGAACCTTCACAAGATATGTGTCAAGCCAAAGAAAAGTTAATTAGCAGGACATTCAAGATGCCCTACAACCCAAATATAGGCAGCCAAACAAATATCGTGCTAATAAAAGAGAATTGAGTGGCAAGTTGGCTAATTAATCAGCACAAGTCTCCTACCATGAAACACTTTAGTGACTGACCAATAGCTTGAAATACTTTATTGCCAAACAATCGAAATTAGCAAACTTGTACACAAATCATTGAAAGCATAACAAGACTAGCATGTTTAGGTCAGTAACAAGATTATATGCAAGGTACACACACACACACGTACTAATGGATGCAGTTCCTATATGATAGTAAAAGGCCAGCAAATATGCAGCACAAACTCTGCATATTTATCATCCACCGAAATTACACAAATCATTGAAAGCATAACAAGACTAGCATGTTTAGGTCAGTAAAAAGATTCTATGCAAGGTACACACACACACTTATTAAAATGGATGCAATTCCTATATGATAGAAAATAAGGCAAAAAACAAAGTCAAAACCAACCTTCAACTTATTTATCATCCCATTGTTTTGGTCTAGCTTCCATTCCTCCACTGGTACCTCCAGTCATTGTGCCAGATTTTCACAGCATAATTCCATCAATAATTACAACTAATTTAAGAGGGGTAGACAAAAAAAGTTAGATATCCAGCTAAATATAAACATGTCCGACACAGAATACTTATCAATAACAAAGTAGAACTCATTACCTTTGAACCTCTCACCACTCCAGCTTAGGCGCTTAGCCTCATCAAGTTTGTCACAAACAAGAGTATTGCCAACCGCAAAAAGAATACCCTTCTCCAAGGCATGATAAAATGTTTGGTTGTTAAGTAGACAAACTAATAGCATCTAATTGGCCCTAATATGTACTAAGTTTTTCTTATAACTTACAATACCTGCAGTGAGCAAGCGGTATTGTAGTGCTGACACAATCATCATTACAACTCAGATCTCAAAAGCTACTATGTTCTTCTGAAATGGCCCTCTTCACAGAAGCAATTATATGGAAGTGCAAATTTGATTACTCAATCAATTATCATATGGAATTTACAAATTAAAAACCAACATAAATTCCAGGATAGAATGAAGCAGGGCATTTAGCCAAAGGTGACTTGAGATCGGATGATGCACTTTCATAACTAACAGAATCACCAAGATAAGCAAGTAGAGCATGCAAGAACTGAAGAGGCACAGCCTGCACAATACACCTCCAAGAATCAGGAAGGAATCAACAGTAATAAGAGAACGTATGCCTCACTCGGAAAATAGCATGAGAAGAAAACAAATTTAAGTAAAATAAAGGCAATAGATGGCCTTGGAACTTATACAGAGAGAGTACAGGAAGAAAATTGGGCAACGCCTCATAAATGGAAAACCGAGTACAATATATACTTAATTTCATATCCATATATCCAGTTTTGGCAAATGAAATCAAGTGCAAATGAACACTAATTTAATATCTTCTGTAGTGATCCAAAAATAGGCCTGCACACTCGAAGTTCGTGCAAATATATTCATATTCATATATTTGCTCGATCCAAACCTTCAAAATAATTAAAAATAATAATAACAGCAATAATAGTGGAATTAAATCATGCTTCTGCTAACCATGCCACTAATTCGTCAGCTTTCTTTTGCTCTAAAATAACCCTCTCCTTCTGAAACAGAAGATCAATACATCAGCTACCACTACATTACTTTTTGGGCCAGAGAGCTCCAATTAACATAGATTAATTTCCATGATTATATCAAACCAAGTCATTAACGGTCCAAGACAACACACACACACACATGAAATGTACCATCATTTTCCTCCAATGAAATATAACACCAGTTAACCACTTAATTAAACAAGAAGAAAACCTAAGAATATTCATTTTTCTCGGCTTCACTCTTGCCAAGTGCCTTCTTAAGATCTTCTAGTTGAGCTACACTTTGTGTAAGCTTTTCCTTAAGATCTTTCCTTACAGCTCTAGATAAGAAAAATTGTAGACAACAATATTCACCAATTCCTCATATTTAATTCTACAGCAAGGACTGCTTCTATTGATTAAAAGCAATACATGATTTTATGCACGAAATAATACAGCCGAACATGAAATACACCAACATAGAGAGGAGGGACTTCACTCACAGTGGAAAGAAGACGCAAATCTTGGGTTTTCCCCTTCTTCTTGGCTTTGAATGGATAGAGAGTTAGGGTTTTGGCGACAAAATCATTGCCCAATTACATAGAAGCAGTAATCGAGATTGACAGGAACGGCTGCAATGAAGGCAACCTAGGGGCTCTGCAACGACCCCGATACACCTCTCTACTGCATCACTCAACCTAATTGCAATTAAGATCAGCCCAATCTCAAAATTGCAAACAAATTCATAAAATCATGGACAAATTGAGGAAGGGAGAGTGGTAGATTGTAATTACTGTGGCAGATGTGACCTTTGGGATTTAGGCCAAACCTTTTAAGGGTTCGATGACGAACTGCTTCTTGCCGGGCTGAGGGCGCTGGGCCTTTTTGCTGGACAAATTGTTGAGCTAGGCACTACGGCCGTCATTGTAATTGTTGGAGTGGTGGTGGCGGCTTTGGGAGATCTAAGGGCGATCCATATCGGTGCAGAGAAGAGAGATTAGTTCTGAGAGAGGTTTACGGTGATGGGCTCGCCCTTTCTTGTGCGGCGCCCTCCCGAACACCTGACTCTCAGATCTAATCTTGTTTAGGATAACAGAACGAGGGAGATGAGAGGTAGTAATTTGGGCTGATTTGAAAGAGAGAGATGGCTACTGCCTTAAGATCGAAGAACCCTAATCTAATCCAGTAGCCCAGAAGAACCCCATTTTCGTTCTCCTCATCTTCAACTTGAATCGATGTTTTGAGAAGATGGTGATGGCTAAGATGGGTTTTGTAAAGATGATGATGGTTTTTTGTGAAGACAGATTTTGAGAAGAAGATGGCTAAGATGGTGATGGTGTTTTGCGAAGATGAGTTTTTTTTTTTTTTTTTTTTTTGGCATTTTGCGAAGATGAGTTTTGATCGAGAAGAAGATGGTACAGCTTTCCTCCAAGAAGTCGACCAAGTGTTTTTGCTCTATATTAGAAAACGGCTGAGTGTAATATGTTTGTCCTCATGTGGGAGGACAAAGAGCATTAAATTGTCTACTTCAACTGAGGGACCAAAAATTGAAAACTCCCGCCTACTATGTGCAAGCACAAACTCATTTTTGGCGCTAGGATGGCTTTCAAATTCACACAACACAAATAGGTCATTCTGTTGTAGGAGCTTACAAATCATTTGCCAAAATTTGGTCGTTTTGGGGGGAATGAAACTCATTTTTGGGCACATTAAATCTTTCCAATATAATCCTTTTAATTAGACAACACAATTAAACTGCATGTTGTCTGGCAATTTCCAAGTTCCAATCCTACAACACATATAAGTATTCTGTTGTACAAAGTAGTACTTTGGCAATGCATCTGAGTCAAAAATTGGAGCCAAATATGAGTAAAGGTAGAGGGAAAATAGCCCGCCATTTTATTTTTCATTCAGACAACGTACATTCTTTATAACTGTTGTGCAATATTCTTCTATCTAAAAAATTATGAATTGTAACATCTTGCACAATGAAAGTTTCTTAAACGTGTTGTATGAAGCAATTTCCATCAACACACGACGGAAATTTTTTTTTCGTTGTGTGAAAAGTGTAGTCTGTTGAGGTTTTTGGCATAGTGTGGTGAAATTCTTGAGCTCCTCGATGACGCTGTTGAAGGCGGTCCCGCCGGAGAAAAAGAAGACGGAAGGCTGGGCGGCGGGGAAACGGTTGCGAGTGGAGGAGGAGGAGCAGCGGCAGTGGTGAGGGTTTTGGGAGCGGAGGAGATTTTGAGAGAGAGAAGATTTCTATCTCTGAGACCAAAAATTTTGGGGCTTTTCGCGAAATCCCAGCATACAACACAGAGCGCGCCTTTAATAAAAACAATATGGTCAGTTTAATGGCGCGCATACAACGCACACCGTAAAATATGTAATTAAAATGTATCATTCACGACGTACTTTTATTATTCATCGTAAATAATACACTTTTACGGCGCGCATTCAATGCACGCTGTAATTTACGTGTTGTGAATAATCACTTTTCCTGTAGTGGTTCAAGGGTCACTAATTCACATCAAGAGGCGTAGAGATCAAGGAATTAGACTACTAAGCCCGCGCAATCACACAACGGGTGTAAATCACCATGCTTATAACCCCTCGAATACGAAATTGAAGGTTTCTAGCTTAGGAATTAGAGGGGGTCAAGCCTCTAACTCCATCCTAGACATGCTCAAAATACACACCCTAGAGTTGACTAGGCTCCTAGACATGCATTTTAACCCAACAAAAATAGATATAAGCATCCATCATATGAAAATTGCATCATTACATTAAATTAAACATCTTTTACACAAAATTTGGGTTAGGGACACAACCCTAACCCCCAAAAAAGAAATTACTCACAACCCATAACTATGAACATCAAAGATACAAAATTCAAAGAGAAAAGATTATAGAAGTGTAGGATAACACAAAGGTAGCCACAATTAGCTAGGAAGCTAATATGACTTCCCTTGAATTACAACTCCCACAAATACCTAAAGCTTGAATCTTGTAGCTCTTGATGAATCCTTGAAGCTTGTGTGAGAAATTCTATGAATACCCAAAGGAAAACTAAAACTATTATGAAAAATGGAGGAGGAGAATGGGAAAGAGAGCAGCCCAAAGGGCTGCCTCTGATTTTAGGTGGTGCGGCACTGTATGTATCTCTTTCTGTTTTTAGGTGGTGCGGCACTGTAGGTGGTGGGCCTTGAGAATTAGACCCATATGCTTGCTGTCCATGTTGACCATATTGTGAAAAATGAGTGCTTCCTTGGTGTGCATTGCCATAATTAGCAACATTGGATGAGTCTTGACCTTGGCCACCTCTAAAGCTTTGCTTTCCACCATTACATATTAATTGACATGGAGATTTGCTTATTTATAGTGTTTTAGATATAATTATACGCATATAAATGCGTATAATCACCTGGGTATCCAGAGAAGTTCGTTTCTTTTTTATGAACGATACTTGGCCGAATTGAATTTTGGCTTTGACCCGGGAAGGCCCAGCGGGTACCGGAGAATGCAGACAACGTACATTCTTTATAACTGTTGTGCAATATTCTTCTATCTAAAAAATTATGAATTGTAACATCTTGCACAATGAAAGTTTCTTAAACGTGTTGTATGAAGCAATTTCCATCAACACACGACGGAAATTTTTTTTTCGTTGTGTGAAAAGTGTAGTCTGTTGAGGTTTTTGGCATAGTGTGGTGAAATTCTTGAGCTCCTCGATGACGCTGTTGAAGGCGGTCCCGCCGGAGAAAAAGAAGACGGAAGGCTGGGCGGCGGGGAAACGGTTGCGAGTGGAGGAGGAGGAGCAGCGGCAGTGGTGAGGGTTTTGGGAGCGGAGGAGATTTTGAGAGAGAGAAGATTTCTATCTCTGAGACCAAAAATTTTGGGGCTTTTCGCGAAATCCCAGCATACAACACAGAGCGCGCCTTTAATAAAAACAATATGGTCAGTTTAATGGCGCGCATACAACGCACACCGTAAAATATGTAATTAAAATGTATCATTCACGACGTACTTTTATTATTCATCGTAAATAATACACTTTTACGGCGCGCATTCAATGCACGCTGTAATTTACGTGTTGTGAATAATCACTTTTCCTGTAGTGGTTCAAGGGTCACTAATTCACATCAAGAGGCGTAGAGATCAAGGAATTAGACTACTAAGCCCGCGCAATCACACAACGGGTGTAAATCACCATGCTTATAACCCCTCGAATACGAAATTGAAGGTTTCTAGCTTAGGAATTAGAGGGGGTCAAGCCTCTAACTCCATCCTAGACATGCTCAAAATACACACCCTAGAGTTGACTAGGCTCCTAGACATGCATTTTAACCCAACAAAAATAGATATAAGCATCTATCATATGAAAATTGCATCATTACATTAAATTAAACATCTTTTACACAAAATTTGGGTTAGGGACACAACCCTAACCCCCAAAAAAGAAATTACTCACAACCCATAACTATGAACATCAAAGATACAAAATTCAAAGAGAAAAAATTATAGAAGTGTAGGAGAACACAAAGGTAGCCACAATTAGCTAGGAAGCTAATATGACTTCCCTTGAATTACAACTCCCACAAATACCTAAAGCTTGAATCTTATAGCTTTTGATGAATCCTTGAAGCTTGTGTGAGAAATTCTATGAATACCTAAAAGAAAACTAAAACTATTATGAAAAATGGAGGAGAAGAGAGTGGAGAGGAGAGGGCTGCTCCCTTGGTTGCGCTGCGGCTACTGAAGAAAAAAAATGAGTTTGTCCCTCCCGGATGGTGTGGTTCAGCTGGTTTTATAAGAGGATAAGGGAAGGAGCACGTGGATGGTGATGATCGTGAGAGAAATGAAGGAATAAAAATAGGTGGCTCTGATTGGGGGAGAGAGAACGTAGAGATAAGGTCTATTGGTCAAACAGAAAGGAAAATCGTCATGGATGGCACGTGGTGGTCTCCTGGAGACCAAGAAAGACAAAAAGCTAGCTATTCAATTAGCTTAATTAATCCCAAAGTGAGCTTCCTTTCTTTAAACTTTTTGTTTTTTTTCTTTTCTTTTCTATTTCTTCTTTTTTTTCTTTCTCTCTTTGTAATTTCATGCACATGCCGCAACTATGCATAATTGCATTCTGCTTCTTTCCTGGCTTTGACCGTGGTTAACTGCATCAACAATTTCGTCTCTTTCTTGAAAACTCTATTTTGCTCCACTTTTGTACCATTTTATCTTAATTTCCGCAATTCCGCAATTCCGCTTATTATCTACAAAATAAATAAAAATAGATTAATTACATATTAATTGACATGGAGATTTGCTTATTTATAGTGTTTTAGATATAATTATACGCATATAAATGCGTATAATCACCTGGGTATCCAGAGAAGTTCGTTTCTTTTTTATGAACGATACTTGGCCGAATTGAATTTTGGCTTTGACCCGGGAAGGCCCAGCGGGTACCGGAGAATGATGAATTGTTGGGTTCTCAGAGATCAACCTGCTTTGTTGTTGTTTTTTTTTTTTTTTTTTTTTTTGCACGGGAGCACTGAGACCCCGTTGCTTAGCCAACATCGAAGCTCTTTGCCAGCACCATCAAGCAAAGGTTCTGTGTAGCTGGTGCCGATGATCTCAAACGACAGCTGGTACTGGTGAGTTGACACGGGGGTCTGGTGGTACCGGTGAATGAAGGTGTTGTCGAGATATGCTTATTGGTATGGATTGTCGCCAGGTAGTCACTGAGAAGAGGTTCCCGGATGGGTATAAGGTGAGCTTGCCAGGGTAGACACCGTAAAGGGTTGCCAGGATGAGGCATAGGTGCCCGAAATGGTATGGGGTTGATGATGTTCTCCCAACCGAAACTGGGTGATGCCTGGCGGTTTGTATAGTGATACCCGGACATGATTCTCGTTGAAGTCTCCGGGATGTGTTGATGTCCAGGAGTAGCTAGTGCTAAGAACCCGGATGGTTTGGGTCATGTTACCGATGACGGTCACCCGGGAAGAACTGTGATGAATCATCAGAGCGACAGACATGGATTGGCTGAAGGTGGAGTGGAGCAGCTTGGTTGTAGAATTGAGGGTGCAGGGTCCTATGCGTACTCGCTGACTCGTCGAAGGCCCGGAGAAGAGTGGCACTTGGGAGTGGAGTTGAGGGTGCAAGGTCTGCGCATACCCACTGACTCAAGTACCCGCTGGCTAGGACCCAAGGTCGGAGGCTTGGGTGAGGTTGAGGGTGAGGGGTGTCCTGCATGTACCCATGTACTCGGTGACTCGTGGTACCCATACATGACTCGTGGTACTCGTACATGATTCTTGCTCAAGGTCGACGGTTCATACCCAAACTCCTAAGGACCCTCCTTCTAGCGCCAATGTTTCTGTGTGAGAATACGGAACAGGAACTAAGTGT
This sequence comes from Rosa multiflora, assembly GCA_002564525.1. NCBI lineage: Eukaryota > Viridiplantae > Streptophyta > Magnoliopsida > Rosales > Rosaceae > Rosa > Rosa multiflora. The sequence continues at coordinate 155,702 of BDJD01003258.1, read as the reverse complement.
GCGACAAGGTAGAGAGGGAGAGAGAAATGACACAAGCATGTATAGTGGTTCACCTTGCCCTTGAGGCAAGGCTACGTCCACTTAGAGATTTCACTAAGAGTGAGGCCAAGTGACCTTTGTAGTGATACAAGTGTGGGGATCATGGATCCATACCTTTCCAAGAAGGGGAGGACTTCCTCTTATAGCTAAAGGAAGTCCCATTCTATTCTATATTTCTGATGTGGGACATAATACAGATATTTACTTCTCTTGAAGCCTTTTGGAGAGCATGGGAGGATGGCCTTTAGGCGAGATACCGGTCGACCTCCATCATGGCAAGGTAGCTCGGGTGTCGGTGTACCAGATGCATGTCATAGGCGGGACTAATCATGTCGCGGGACCCATCTACGAGGTCGTTGCTTATGCTTGGCGGTATGTGGTATAAGTGATATCAACATGTGCCAATTGCGTTGCCATAGTGATATATGACAGATCCTTACAGACGAATGGGCAACTACGTTGGATCGTCCGCCACTTAATGCCCTTGCAAGGCGATCTCATTACCTCTAGATTTGCAGGTTGTCACTTTGATGAGACAGTTTTCTCATCGTTAAGGGGAGATAAGAACATGGATGTTCAGCAGGAATGACAGGAATTGTCGTGGTCTATCCCCACTATGTCTCATCTCGATCCCGGTTAAAGTGATGAGATCACACAAATATGCTGCAAACATGCCTACAAGGAAGGGTGTCCCTATGAGAGGATGTAGCACCACCCTACACAGAGGCAGGCATGGCGCCAATGCCAAAGAGAGTGGCACTCTGGCGTTATGGGCCATGGCCCCAGCTAGGATGCGTGGGAGGCTCGTGGGTTCGAAGGATACCATGGCATAACCCCATCCTTTGATCATTGACACTCAAAATCCGTCTCATGAGAATCTTCTGGATTAAGGTTATTGTTGGGGGACGCCTCAACGTCATAACCTATTCCTGAGAGTATAGAGCTATATGAAAATTACAGTAGTCTACATGAGACGTGGGATAGAAACTCCTTCATAATTGATGATGTAGTTGTGCGTTTCGTTGCGCATGATTTTGTTGAGTCCGATGACATCAAACCACGCTCCGTTGATGAATGAATACCAACGTAAAGAAATTTGGCCTAAATGAAAAGATGTGATCCAGGTTAAGATGGATTCTCTAAAGAAGAGGAAGGTTTTGAGCCAGTGATGCCCACACCTCCTAACATAAAACCTGTTGACTAATGGGTCTTCATTAGAAAGCGTGATGAGAAAAAGAGATAGCAATCTCGCCTTATAGCGCAAGGCTTCTCACAAAACGCCCTGGAATCGACTACAATGAGACATATTCTCTCGTAATGGATGTTACTGCACTCCACTACCCTGTCAGTTTGGTAGTTTCTGAATAACTGATCATGCAGCTTACAAATGTGGTCACTATGTATCTCTATGGGGATCTAGATACGGAATGTACATGAAGGTTCATGGTAAACTTCATTTACCCAAGTCAAGTGGCTCTAGACCATGGAGCGCGTTTGCAATGAAGTTGAAACGCTCACTAAAGTGACTACTTGATTGGGAAATGGACGTGCCCGTGTGTTTCTATAACAAGTTTCAGATTCTATTGCAGTTCATGTTGGACATGATCTTCATTGGAAGCTCTTAAAGAGTTAAGGGAAATCGCTTCACACTTGAAATCCGATTTTGAGATGAAGGATTTTGGGAGAACACGATTATGACTCGGTTTGGAACTTGAGCATCGTGTCGATAGATGCTTAGGCATTTTGACAAGGTCAAGCCTTCAAGCACTCCCATGATAGTCTGTAGTCTTGATCCTGAAAAGGATCTTCTTCATTCCAAGGATGATGACGAAGATGTGTTAGAGGCAGAAGTGCCTTACTTAAGTACAATAGACGCATTATTGTACTCAGCTCAATGCATAAGACCGGACATCTCATATGTTGTGAACTTGTTAGCTAGATATCGCTCTGCGACAACGCGACACCATTGGATTGGTGTAAAAGATATCTTTCGGTACTTGAGATGTACGATTGATATGGGCTTGTTCTATCCTTACAAAGAGATGATGGATTCAGAACCATCACACACCAGGAACGCCACCAACACTGGCATGCGTCCTCTATCTGCATCCCAAAATGACATGTGGTTTGGAAGGTTTTGCTGATGTTAGGTATCTCTCTGACCCACACAAAAGTCTTCCCAAACAAGTTAAGTGTTCACTATGGGTAAAGACCATAATATCTTAGAGGTCTACAGAACAGACCTTAGCCTCTATATCTTCGAACCATGCAGAGATTATTGCTCTTCATGAAGTAGTTCGTGCATGTTTATGGATTGGATCCATAATTACGCATGTTCGAACAATTGTGGTTTGAAGTTTACCACAGATGATCCTACAAGATAATGCTGCTTGTTTTGAACAAATGAAGCAAGGCTATATCAAAAGCGATAACACCAAGTATAATCAGCAATAACAGACTATCCTCAAGATCAAAGTGAACTAGGTTCGATCTGAGGATAGTGTGGCAGACTTGCTCACTAAGTCATTGCCTAAATTCTACCTTCGAGAAACGTGTTGGTAGCATCGTTTGCGGAAGTTATCCGAACTCCCATGACTGTAGTCATCAGGGGAGATGCAGACATTAGGAGGAGATGTCTACACGTATGGTCTCGAAACGTGAAGGGTGTGTTGTGCTCATTTTTCCCTTCAACCAAGGTTATTTTTGTCTCACAGGGTTTTTGTTACTCAGCAAGGTTTTTAATAAGGCAACGAGAGGAGCACCACGTTTGGGCAACACAAGGGGGAGTGTTCAAGTAAATCCAGAATATGTGTCTGGTCCAAACTCAAGGTTACTTGACCTAGTAGTAATGGGGTTTTAATTAGAGATATTCTCGGAGAATATCTTAGAGATATCCATTCATTGTATGATTATCTTTCCTTGTACAATTCAGATTCTATGCATTGTAATCCTCTATATAAAGAGGCTCCTATTATCAATGAAAGTACAGAACAGTTCTCTCTTGATTATTGTTTCCCTAGAAGGTACAATTTCTGCTTCTCTCGGCACTTTGAGCAACTTGATTCAATTGGATCTCAATAAAAATCAACTTTCTGGTTCCATTCCTCCATCTTTAGGTGATCTGACAACCTTACCACTCTCTATCTCTATGACAATAAACTTTCTGGCACCATTTCTAGATAGATAGGGAACCTTATATCCCTTGTGGATCTACAATTGGACGGAAATCAAGTCAATGGTCCCATTCCCAATTCATTTGGTGACTTGAGCAACTTGGAATACTTACTCCTCAGAGCTAATCAACTTTCTGGCTCCATTCCTGAGGAGATGGGGAATTTACTGAAGTTGGATATACTAGATTTGGATACTAACCAATTTTCTGGTCATTTGCCCCAAAATATTTGCAGTGGTGGGTCGCTAGAAAAATTTTCAGCACACACCAACCATTTCACGGGTCCAATCCCCAAAAGCTTGAAAAAGTGCAAAAGCTTAGTCAGACTCCGCCTTGAAGGTAACCATTTCACAGGCAACATATCTAAAGAACTCGGTGCCTATCCAAATCTTCAATTCATAGACCTAAGCCACAATAACTTGTACGGTGAAATCTCACCCATCTAGGGAGAATGTTCGAGACTAGGAACCCTACGAATTGCGGGAAACAACCTTACTGGTAGTATACCACCTGATATTGGCAATGCAACCCAAATTCATGTACTTGATCTTTCTTCAAATGGTTTAGTTGGGGTGATTCCAAAGGAAATTGGGAAATTGACTTCTTTGCTCAATCTGATGTTGAGTGACAACCAACTTTGGGGTGGTATACCCTCAGAATTTGGATCATTGACCAACATTTTGCATCTTGATTTGTCCACTAACAAATTGAATGAATCAATTCCAAGAGTTTTGGGTGACTTGCTCCAATTGAACTACTTGAATCTAAGCAACAACAAGTTCTGTCAAGAAATTCCATTTCAGTTGGGGAACTTGGTTCACCTCTCCCAACTAGATTTAAGTCATAATACACTTGAGGATAGGATACCAGAGATGAGCAAAATGCAAAGCTTGGAGAAGCTGAATCTTTCTCACAATAATCTTTCCAGTCTCATCCCCAATTTTGATCAGATGAATGCCTTGAATCTCATCAACATGTCCTACAATCAGTTGCAGGGTCCCGTCCCCAACAACAAAGCCTTTCAACATGCTGCCTTGGAAGGTAATAAAGGATTGTGTGGCAAGGTCAGAGGACTTCAACCCTGCTTTATTCCTACTGTGGGAAATAAGCATACCTCAAAAAAGGATCGAAAGATCATGTTTTCAATCATTTCCCCTATCTTGGGAGTACTTGTACTTGCTTCCCTTGGATTTGCCTTGATTAGAAAAGGAAGGAGAAAAGGCCAGGACACAGAACAGGGTGGCATGCATAATGAAGTTTTTTCAATATTTGACTTCGATGGTAAAAAAATGTACAAAGAAATAATCGAGGCAACCAATAATTTTGATGCTGGACAATGCATCGGAAAAGGAGGATCCGGAAGTGTCTACAAAGCAAAGATGCTATCAGGCAACATAGTTGCAGTGAAGAAACTCCACCCAATACTCGATGATGAGGAGTCATCTCGGAAGGAATTACTTAGCGAAATAAGGGCACTAATGGAGATACGGCATCAGAACATTGTGAGACTTCGTGGTTTCTGCTCACATGGCCATCACTTGTTTTTGGTCTATGACTACCTAGAAAAAGGTAGCTTGGCTTCAATCTTGAGCAAAGAATACGAAGCTGGAAAATTTGACTGGAGCACAAGGATGAGGATTGTGAAAGGTGTAGCTCATGCCCTGTCTTATATGCATCACGATTGCTCTCCGCCAATTGTGCATCGAGACATATCAAGCAACAACATACTGCTCCATTACGAATATGAGCCCATTGTTTCAGACTTCGGCACCGCTAGGCTTTTACATCCAGACTCATCAAATTGGACTGCCCGCGTAGGCACATATGGATATATAGCACCAGGTAATAAACTATCTAAACAAAATGTATTATAAATTTTATACTTAGCCTAGATATTAATGACTTTTTGTTCCTCAAATGTTTTTGGCAGAGCTAGCTTACACAATGAAGGTAACCGAGAAATGTGATGTTTATAGCTTTGGGGTGCTGGCACTGGAAGTGATAATAGGAAAGCAGCTGGCTGATTTCGTCTCCTCCTTTTCGACTCTAACCAGCAACGAAGGCATACTGCTGAAGGATGTATTGGATCAACGCCTCCTCCCTCCTACACCTGATGTTCAGAATGAATTGATAACCATTGCAAGGCTAGCAATTGCATGCAAAGATTCACATCCATAATCCAGGCCAACAATGCACATGGTTTCTCAGGTGTTATCATCCCAACCTCCAAATTCCTCTAGACTGCCGGAGATTACACTTGAACGACTCATTAATTAAGATCTTAATTGTGTGATCTACGAGTGTGGCACGACAATAAGTTCTCTTCAATTCTTAGGCATATTCATATATGTAACCTTAATTTGAGTATTTCTTTTCATGCGACTTTTGATAAATCAAAGGAAATTAATAATGGAGAATCAGCTCTTAAAAATTGAATCATTCTCTTAAAGACCCTATCAATGTCTTTATTTCTTTTTTTCTTAATTAGCTTGATTCTAGCTCTCTGATTTTGTAACTGTTACTATCATTGAATCACACATTCATTGTATATGGACCCAACTATAATATAAATAAAAAAGCAATCTCAAGTTTGAGGTATGCAATCCAATTACAAAATCATTGTCTTTCATGGTATCACAGCCCTAGTCTAACGACACAAAATTTTTTCTCCCATTCCCTTGTTATCACTACACCAAAAATCGCATCAGACAACGGCAGAAAACCGATGTGGGATTTGGAGTCCCACCATTGTAGAGTGAGCCGTTGTATGATGAAGAATCAGACAACAGTGGAACACAGTTGTGTGATAAACACACAGACAACAGGTATGTGTTATAACTGTTGTGTGATAGCTCGGCAGATGCGAAGCGCAGCTGCGCAGCAGTTAAGGCACTGTCTTCAGACAACAATGCCAGTTTTAAGCTGTTGTATGTTTAGCGTTTCAGACAACATTTTTTTATATTGTCTGTTGTCTCATTGATCTTCAAACTTCAGTTCTTGGACTATATCTGTTATGTGATGAACTTTAGGACAATAGAGTTCAATTGGTTCTGCTGTGTGATTAACTTTTAAGACAACAAAGTTCAATTAATTCTGTTGTCTGAGTATAAATCAGAAGACACTGATTCGTTAAAAACCGATGTGTGATATGATTGATTACAATGTGTTTTTGTCCCCTTTTTGGCCATTCAGACAACATGCAGTTATCATTATATCTAATCTGTTGTGTGATCATTTGAACATTCCATTCCTGAATTAGATTGTGCATTCATTTGGTCCATTTACCAAATGAACAGTACTCTATCAAATACAAACATTCCAAACCATCAAATGATTCATATAACCAATACTTTAAACTTCAAAAGCAAAAGGGGTGCATTTCCCAATCATTGAAACCAACATTTTACACAAGAAAAGCCACTACAACAAATTTGGGTTTATACAACGAATTGATATGCAAGGATTGATAAATTCTTTGCAATAGGTTGTATTATACAAAGAATACCATAGTTCCTTGCATTTAGTTTGCATAACATGTAAATAAAACATAAATTCCTTGCATTTGGTCTACCAAATTGAAAAACATGTAAAACTCCTTGTATATACTTTTCATTTCCTTGCATACGATTGAGCGGGGTCTTTGCCGCTCCATTCATTTAATCTATTTCTCTCTCCATCTTTTATTCACTTAATCTCTCTCTCTCTCTCAAGCGCAGATCCAAGAACACACCACACTCCCAAATCTGAATCTCGCCTCCTCCATCCGTTTTCGTCATCTGCTTCTCCTTTACAGGCTCAAATCCCGCTCCATTGCCTCTTAATCCCAAGCCCAGAACAAATGCTTCTCTCCTATATCTTGAATCGGTTTCTTTTCTTCGATTTGGATTTGGGTTTTGTTGGGTTCTTCGATTTCGGTCTATGATAACACCCACCTCCTTTTTCTCTCCGGGTTTCTGTTTTGATGTGGGTATTGTTAATTTGTTCAATTTTTCCTGTAATAGCAGGCCTTGCTTCCTAATCTGGGTCTTTACTGTCCTCTACTCACTCTTGGTACGACATCTCTCTCTCAACATTTTTGGGTTTTCTTCTGTAATCTTTTTCTTTATCATGTTAATTTGTGATTTAGTTAGTATCTCTTTTTACAGTTAGGTAATATGCCATTCTACTGTTGTTTCTTGAATCCCAGTCTCGCACAGGTCATTATCGATAATTTCCTCCCTTGTAATCTCACTCAATTTTTTTCTTTCCCATTAGCAAAACAATACATGGTCTTGCTGGATGTTCAAGCAGGTTAGTAGAAAGACTTGGACCCCTTTATTTTCTTTTTGATTTGTATTGCAGATAAGGCTAGTAGAAAGACTTGCTATAACAACCCGATGTGGCCTGGTACGCAGTACTTGGATGCATCTATACATCCACTTCTTTTCATGTTTGCATTAGTAGTTTCTTTATATACTTCGCAACACATATATCAGTTTTACTGTGCAGTCTTTAAGCTTGCTTTTGCTATGCTTGACGTATTACTCAAACTTGTGGAATCATCATAAGTTCAGCTAGAGTTGAGATAAACTTTGAACTGTTAGTGTTTTTGATTGGAGCACATGTTATTAATTTAGCTATTATTCAATGTTTATTAGAGAAGTATTCTTGTAGGTTCGATCTTCAATCATCTTTATTTGCTTGCAGGTGATGGATTTTGTTATTCCCAATAGGTCTTGCAAAGCTTTTCTGGATTTGCTGGAGACACAATTGTTAGAGTGACTATTGTGACTTAATTTGATTAAGTCTTTTCCTCAATTGTCATTGTGGGCGGAGCTGTATAATAGGTCTTGATTATATATTTACACACTCAAATGTAATTGTCATAGTTTAAGCTTTGGGGGGCAGATTCAGTGATGAATAAGGAGCTCAATTGATTGTTATATACATATCTCCATTGCTTTATCACCAATTAATAAGACGTGACCGAATATATGTGCAGAGATGATCCTAACACTCCTCCAAACTCTTTTCCCCTGTGACCATCATTGTCGTCTTCACGTTCTCCTCTCCAGTCAACAATGGCAGACGACGATGTCAACGAAATTGATATGGGGTTGTCTCTGAGTGCCTCATAGTTATCAATACTTCATAAAATTGTGATGAGGCGGAAGGCCAGTTATTGAGGTAAGAATTTATTACTTTTATGGTATATTTTTATCTGTGTTGGTTTTGAGTAAAAGGTTGCTGAAGAAATAGTTGAACAATGAACATGTAGGTGCAGAGGAAGATGTTCATCTGACCTCCTTTTTTAAAGAGAATAGCTTGTTTTATTGATCAATTGTTATTTCAGGACGGTGCTTATATTTGGCACTTTTGTACTCAGGTCATTATATTCAGCACTGCCCTACAAATGGTGATCCAAACTATGACATCAAAAGAGTGAAACCACCCACTGGCATTCCCAAGTCCATGGTGATAGCAACCCTAGATGGCTCATATGCACTGCCGAGTGGTGCAGTAGCTGTATTGAGGCTGAATGAGTAAGCTTATTTTGTGGTCTAAAGTTCATACTTTTTATGCTTGACTGCTTGTGTAATCAGTTGCTGGTATGAAAACTTACTATAATAATTGATATATGATCACAGGGCTGCTTTTGAGAAAGATATCGAAGGTTACCGTCTACGCATTCTGTTGGTGATTTACCACCTGAGCTACACTGCCCCTTGTGCAAGGAAGTGATGAAAGATGCTGTTTTAACGAGCAAGTGTTGCTTTAAGAGCTTTTGTGATAAGTGTAAGTTATAGTGCAACTTTCATTGCCTCGCTTGAGGTTAGGTTTTCCCTTTTCAATGGAAGAACTTCAACTTTTCTCACAAAAAAAATATTTGTCATTACCCTCATCTGGCTCATTCTAGCATTTAAAGCATCTAATTGTTTTTTGCTTCTTTATTTATCATATCAGTTTCATTTGGATTTACTCTAGCTCACATTTATAATCATGTATCAGGAATTACATTACCTCAAAGTCAGTGTGTGTTTGTGGGGCTAAAAATACACTTGCAGATGATCTACTGCCAAATAAGACTCTCAGGGATACCATCAATCGAATCTTGGAGTCTGGTAACAGTAGCACTGATAACGCTGGGAGTGCTTTCCAAGTTCAAGTTTGTCTTGACTTATAGGAGTTGGATGGATGTATGTTGTTTTTTAAATAGAGAGTTGTTGTGGTTATTTAATGGTTTTTTGTTTGTATATTTCAGGAAAGAAAAGGAAAAAGAAGAAAGTTCGCATGCCTTCAAACGGTATGACTGCTTCTCTCTTTTTTGTAAACAGCTTGGTTTTGTGTCCTATTGAATCTCTCTTACCGTATAAATTGGAAATTAAGCATTTTCATCCTTGTGCTTTTTTCATTACAGGCTAGCATAAGACATCATGGTATATGACGAAGTATGAAAGTGCTAGAATCTTGGGTATTCATGCTGTGCAGATTAGCTATTTTCAAACTGTAGGTTGTTTATATATATATATATAAATTTTTTTTTTCTGAGTGAAAATGTTGGTTACCCATTAAAAGTTTTAATGTTTTGATGAGCAGTATGAATACTCCTGTGATGGTTGAGTTGGAAGGAGAGACTGACCCACTTGAGGTATGCCTCTCATAGAGCTATGCTGGATTGAATGCCTTGATTATTTAGTCTAGAGTCTGATAATATGCGTCATAGCTTGTATAGGCATTATTACCTCATTCCCAAAACCTATTTGCAGCTAGAATGATCATGTTTTGAATGCTAGAGTTGTAATTATCAAGGTTACAAATTACCATGGCATATGCAAAACTAGCTTGCATACTCTTTGGTTATTGTTTTGCTCTGGTACTTCTTTAATAGTTTGTGTCAGAAAAAGAAATATTTTGGATGCCTATGTGTTTGCATAACGTGAGAGAAATTGTGTGCAGCGAGTATGTATATTGTACTTCCAGCATCTCATTGTACATAGTAAAATGTGTAATACATAAATCATGACTAATGTAATACATATAGCAACTTCAGTCTTAAGACTCTGGAAGTTAGAGTATAAACGTCTAAGGTTTTGCTTACTTAGAAAAGGGATAGTTAGTTATTTCGAAGGCACTCTTCTTTATGAATTGAATTTGTGATTAGTGCTAATAGACTGCTGACATTTGCAGGTGGTCACTCATTGCAGGGAGACTTCCAGGGCACTGAAATCAAGAATCACTTGGACCTATGTGCTATTTATCTTGATTTTGTTAATCTTGTTATAGTTAGTGTAGCCTCGATTTTTGATGTACAAATGAACTAATTGTTTTTGATTCAAGGAATAAAAGAAAAGAGTGTGGAATGACATTTGGGGTATATTTCTATTATTCAGTTTTATTTTTTTTTAATTTTTAATACTAAAATGCAAGGAATGATATGCAAGGAATTATCCTTGTATATCAGTTAACCATAGTTAACCCCAGGTGTTTAATTCCTTACATTTGAGATTAACAATTCCTTGCATTTGTGAACTCAAATGCAAGGAATTTTCAAGTTGTTGTATTTGCTCTTTTGCAAGGGCCTCTTTGCAAGGACTTAAATGCAAGGAATATTCATTGCATTTGGGTTAATGCAAGGAATTTCCAGTTTTTTACAAGGAAAAAATTCCTTGCAAAAAGTCATTTTTCTTGTACTGAGCATTCGAGTGCATGCCCTAAACACAAGCAAATGAATGAAGTGAAAAGTCAAATAAATAGCCAGTATTGATGTGCCTTGACCAGCTCTTTAGAGATCTATGATCCACGATTGGGCAAAGATGATGAAGAGGACTTTGTCATGGTCGAAGTATTCTTGGAAGCAGCAGCATCAGCCTGCGTAAAATCAAACTAAGAAATAAGGAGAAAAAAGCAGAATGCAACACACAGGCAATGAGGTAAGAATAACATTGAACGATAGCATGTACTAGTCATCATATATTGATTACCCTGAGTATCTGGTGAATGCCTCAAAGTAGCATGTACCAGACCAAATGCTATATTTTTGTAGAAGTAGCAAATCTGAAAAGCAAAATATTTCCATCAACAAGTGGATGAAGTTCAAAAAAGAAGACTAAGTAGACACATGCTCTCGTGTTCCTAAACGTGTGCAAGTATACAGCATACAACATACAAGCACAAGCAAGTGGCATTTTAACAAATCTATGACAATAAAGTACTAGATGAGCGTACTGATATTACCATCTGAGCAATACTTTTATAGCACCAATGTCCATGGACAACCAAAAGTCTCCAAAAACTGGAACTGGGCAATAGCAAAGTCACTGGCCATCACAGCCTGCAAGCAATTACGAACTATCATGAGATTCATTGTAAAATGAGAAACTGGTTCCTGCTTCCACCACGGATACCTTGCTTCCCATTTAGACATGTAATACAAACATTATCACATGTAAGCTATTATGTGTTATATAAATACAGACCCAGACGACCCTCCACCCACACACACACAGACAGACACACTATCTGTTCATAGTCAGGTAACAATTCCAGCGAAGCACCACATGTCATTGTAGTATCTCTGTTACTAGGAGTACTAATGTGCCCATAACTCCTAATATGGCTCCATTACATGCACTATTAACTAAACCTAGCCAATGAAAGACATAAAAAGTATAAAAAACAATCAACTTTATGCAACTACTTGTTTACCTTTTCAAATATTATTAGGTTTTGGTCCACATTTATTAGAGTAAATAATTTTTTTGGCTCTTGTCCTCCATTATTGCAATCTTTTTAAATAAATAAAAACAATAAGAAATGATGTTACATGTGTATAAATTTTAAAAAGATTTAAAAAGAAGGGGTAAATGTAGCTTTATTATTATTCACGTTAGTGCTTTCTACTTAAATGGTTAGAGACAAACCCTATGTTGATTGCAGTTTCCATCTTATCCCCTGTCAACACCCAGATCTTGAGATCAGGTTGTGCAAGATTGTATATGCATGCATTGGGGCATCTAAGAGAATAAAAAAAGGTACTAAGTTGCCGTAAATCAAAACGGCAGTTCCTTATTTACTACTGTAATAAGAAGCTTATCTTACCTTTTTTTGCAATTTGTCCTCCACAGCTGTAGCACCAACCATGATCAAGTCTTTTTCCATCTTCTCTGCTACTCGCTCGAGCATCACCTTCCTATCAGCCCCGATAGATGATTTTGCTTTTGAAATTCATTGTTCCAAGCAGAATACTCAGACTCCTCAAGCTTTTTATAAGCAAGCGTCAACGTACGCAACCCAGCTTCTCCATATTCATTCAAATGCTTGGTAATAGCTTCCTCATAAATTCTTCCATTCTTTGACAGTCAATCGAAAATGATGCTGTGGATGTAGATAAAGGAATGAATTAAGGGAGTTAAAGAGAATAAGATTAATAAAGATAAAAAAGATCAAAAATCCATGCTTTCCTCTCCCCCTGTTTAGGATGCTTTGGGGAGGGGGGTTGAGAGAGGGGATGAAATATTGCAGAGTCAGAGTCCAAAGAAATGTTTGTTATATCTAGATATCAACTAGGAAAAAAATTGTTAAACCCAAAACACAAAAAGAACTTTCAAGCTCAAAAACCAATCTCCAGTACAAAACACCCAGATCTTATACACACTGAATACAAAGAAACAGAAAATGCATACAAACTGGGGAAACAGAAACACTAAAAGCTAAGAAGAGCCTAAGAAGATTGAACAGAAACACAAAGAATACAAACCATTGATAAGCATTAAAACATGAACAAAGAAAAAAAATATAAAGAAGAGCCTAGTCTGTGCTTGAATCATTTAATATAAAGAATACAAACCAATCATTTGGATCAACCTGTTAGAACTTAGAACATAATGAATTATCATTTAATTACATTCTTCACAGATTACATTTGTGTAATTTAATCCCTATCCAAAATCCTATACTATATCCGCTTAACAATAGAAACTCTTTCAACAAATTTAAAGGCAACCAATTTGTATTAGTACATAAAGTGCGATCATTACTCTAACTATAACAAATAGCACATCAATTATCTGTCACAAATAGTCCAAGCTCACTTGATTAAGAGAATGAAAATATGAAGGCTGACGTATCTTAAAACCATTATATTTAATGGTTGAATCATCTGGTCTTGCATTTTCTCTGCTATAGAAGTCCATGGTATACGACATGCCCGAATATCGACCCTGTTTAACACCAATTCCCAGGCATAGATCCTCATTATATTTGGATCTCATCTTATTGAAGTGCTTTGATGCATTCTCTGTGAGTGAAATTGCAGGTACAATGTCGTCGGATGTCGAGGCAGCTGAAACACAAATGGGGATTAGCATTGAGCAGGCCATAATCAAATAAATGATATGAAAACGAAATGATATTCACATTTGCTTTGCATAATGTGTTTCAAATTATTATAGACAATTTAGATCCAGCTAAATATTATCCGAAATTCTTAATTCGAACATCGTAATAAATAATTCACATCCAAACTAAATTCATGCAGCATTTATATGATGAATTTATGCTTCTAATTGAAAAGGCAAAGGCCTTTTGTCGTGGAGACCTAACAAATTTCAATTACAGCGAACAATTGGAAATCAAAACCAAATTATAGCAAACTAATTATAGAAACAAAAAGGAGCGCAGCTCACTGGATGTTGAATTGAATGGGTATTCCATGGCTGATAGTAGTGGATGAAAATCAGAAAGAAATTGAATTCCGAGCTGAAGAGGAAACGAAGAAGAGAGGAGAGGAAGTGCGTAATTACCATATGCAGAGATCATCATAACCAGAACCAATTCTTGGCAGTAGGCCCAGAACCAGAACCTGTTTCCCTTCCCTTTCAGGGCATGCAACCAAAGCCAATAACTAAGAGCTGAATCAAAACAATCGCAGCCATTACCAAGCACAATCCTGCAAATCCCAAATAGCCCAAAAAATGAAATCAGAAAAGCATGCCAACAAAACATTAAAGAAGTCATAAATTGTCAAATACCAAAAGCCAAAAAACCAAATTTCTTTCCACCAGAGAATGAGAAGACCAACAAAAAAATCTTCATGTACGATCGAGCAAACAATCCTAGCCCCTCTCCCCCCCCCCCTCTTTTCTGCACAGATCGAGCAAACAACTGAAAACAAACAAACACCTCTCTATCTCTCTCTCAGCAAAATAATGAAGACCAAATCTAGAGAAGGAGAAAAGGGAATTACCTTCCTGATGATGTTGCTCAGAATCAAAACTTCGAGCTTCTTCCTTTTTGGTTTGCAGGTGAGGGGAGATGAGAGAGGAAATGGGTTGGCTTCGGAGAGATAGACATGAACAAGAAGAGGGATCAAAATCTTAATCGATGTGTGCAGTCGAACCCTAATCGAGATGGTGTTTTGATGAGAAACCCATGGTGTTTTGATGAGAGATTGGTGGTTTTTGATGATATTGAGAATAATCCCATTCATGTCGAGGTACAGATTGTCATACTCGCCGTTAGGATTTGGCTTACTAGTGTGGACTGGAATCGAAACGTCGTCGATTACAACCGGTTCTTCTTCCACCACATTGACGATGACGAGTGGATACTTCTCCGCTAGCCATCTGTAGAAAGCTGGAACTCCCATTGCCGATCGCGCTAAGCTCCGAGCCCAGCAGATCTCTCTGTTTCTCTATCGGAAAAGGCAGAACGAAATCGGAGAGCCGATCGCGCTAAGCTCCGAGCCCAGCAGATCTCTCTGTTTCTCTATTGGAAAAGGCAGAGCGAAATCGGAGGCCGAATCAAAACCCTAAGCTGAGACTGAAACTCTGAATTGAATAGGAGAAGGAACAAACCGCGCGCCGAGCGTGATTTTGTTTGGCAACTTAGCAAAATGGTTGAGAGCTGCTCGATGAGGAGAGGAAACGACTGTTTTGATAAAGTCTTGACGGGGAGACAGCAAATCCAATAAACCTAGCTAGCTAATTAAGTTGTCAAAGGCGGACTTTTAATTTTTGCTTTATGAATCAAACAACATAAAGACGAAGTTTTGTTGTTTGATTGTGCTAAGGTTTCAATGAGGGAAAAGTTCCCGCTATAATATCGACCAAAGTAACATGCTAGGCAATGCTCATTGACACAACGGAAACAACTCATTTGGTTGTGTGATTATCAATCTGGTGCTATATTTCAATCAAAACTTGGAGGTTTTTGGGCGGCTCGAGTGCCATTTTGGGCCAAATAAAGGCACATCCAAATATTTCCCACTTCATCACACAACAAAAAGTAAAAAACCGTTGTATCATGTTTTGCATGCTACTCTCATACAACAGATATAACTATACTGGTGTACGATGTTGTACCAATTTGGAGCCAAATTTGAGTCGATCTGGGAGGGAAATCTGCCTCTATTTTTTTTATGATTGAGACAACAGATTATTCTTGTAACCGTTGTGCAATGACCTTCTAAACAAAAACTTCAGAATTTTAACCACCTTATACAACGTAAGTTTACTAAACATGTTGTGTGATTCACTTTTCTTCATCACACAACACTTTTTTTTTTTGTTGCGTAAAAAGTGTTGTGTGTTAACGTTTTTGGTGTAGTGTATGATGACTACCTCCAGTACTACTTCTAGTACTACTTCCTCTTCCATTTCCAGTCCCACTTCCACTACCATCGCTTCCTCCATCACCAATTCCAACACTACTCCATCCATTACCAACTTCTTGAATATCAAACTCGATAGGACCAATTATTCCCTCTGGCTAGCTCAACTTGTTCCCACCTTGCGCAGTCGCAATCTGATGGCATTTGTTGATGGCTCTAACAAATGCCCTCCTTGTTTTCTTAAAGATGTCGATGGAAAACTCACTAATACTGTCAATCCTGACTATGATGCATGGATTCAACAAGATCAGATAGTGCTCAGCTGGATCAATGGATCTCTTACTCCCTCTGTCTTTGCCACTGTGGCTCGCTCCACATCCTCTCATGCAACCTAGATCTCTCTTGAAAAGCGATATGCCTTTCAGTCTCAAAATCGCATTCTTCAGCTTCGCCGCGAGCTTCTTCGTGCTACTCGTGGTGATCTTTCCACCTCGAACTTCCTTGACAAAATTAATGGTATAGCCGACAATTTGGCCCTACCATTACTCACCCCCCTACCATCAAGAATAGATTGAGATTAAGCATCAGTGGGATTCGAACCCGAGTGTGGGGATTCCACACCTGGAGGATCTTACCAACTCGATCACCTGTGGTGGTTAGATCTCTAGGATTTGAAACTAGGATGGATCATATTCCTATGTGAGAAGGATCGGCCTAATTTGTGGCATTCTGGATTCGGATCTGAGAAGCATTTCTCTATTGTATTTGTTTTGTGTTTTTGGTTACGCCCTGTACCCAAATTCACCTATTTACTAGTCATCTGGATGGTAAACGACAACAATCTTAACTTTTTTCGTATCAAACATTTAGTAGACCCAAAAGTTAACTTATTATTCTGTATACGTTTTGAGAAATCTTCTTTCATAAACACATGGCACGCTCAAATCGAAATTCGTAAGAAAACGTTACGCTCTAAAAACCCAGGTTACTATTTTCGAATGAGGGTATAAATAGGGAACTTATTACCATTTTGGGTAAGTCGAAAATCAGAATTCACCCAAAACCCTAGTCCTTGAGAGAAAATGACATGATAAATGGTGATAATTAAGATGTTATTTGACATAAAATGTCATATCATAATGCCCAAATCTTGGCCTTAAATTCTAACCAACAATCATTTTCCACACCCTGACTTACACGCTAAGCAAGCACAAAGCGGATGGATCCATTGAAAGCCTGAAAGGTATAAGGCTCGACTTGTAGCAAAGGGATATACCCGGGTAGATTATCAAGAGACTTTTGCCCCAGTGGCAATTAATCGCATAACATAATTCCACAAAGACTTTGACTTTTAAATTATGCCCCATAATTCCACAAAGACTTTGGATTTTCTTTGCGAAGAAAAACGGTGAAATGTCAGAAGAAACTCCACAATGACTTTGACTTTTAAATTATGCCCCCATAATTCAACAAAGACTTTAGATTTTGTTCTGCGAGGAAAAACAACCTCCACTAACACAAAGACTTGTACTAGTCTCAATAATCGCAAATTGATTAAAGAAAAAACTAAAATAATAACTTTACCATGTCGTACGTGTTATATATCAACAAGTAAAAGTTGCCATTATGAATGATCCAGAAAGAATTAATGGTTCAGAAAGCCTACTCTTCTTTCTTGTTTCCCCTAACATTTATAACGCTATTGTTGTCATCCAGAATAGAGATGATCAGAGTTTCATAAATTTCAGAAAGCAGTTAGTCTCTGTCATCCCAATCAATTATTTGTATACAACTTTTGTCCACTGTTTGATTAGCTAGCAATCTAGCATGTTCAACATTTGCCATAAATTATAACTAATTTATATTGTCAATGTTGCAGAAGAGAAGATGAGTCAGCTCCATCAGCAAACGAAGATCATTGCCTCAAAGAAAATAGGTATCTACACCCCGAGTCCGGCAATGCCTTTTCCGAAGCAAAATCAACACATACGAGTACGGACTGTGGTGTTGATCCTACTTGTAGCCCGCCTAAAATGCCCCGCCGGCCCCTCCAAACAAGTCCTAGTGTAATGCCGGCCCCCCCAACAAGTCCAAGTGTACAGACGTATCAAGGCTCGCCGGCCCCGTAGGTGCAAGCCTTTTTTCCCATACCAAAACCAACACATTCGAGCTTGTGTTTTACTAATATAGCTTGTCCTCATGGTAAGGCCACTCCATATAGATTGATCTGAAACTGATTTCATATCTGTGAGAGAAATCATCATCAAATAAAAATAGTCAAATACTCAAATAGGCAGGGTTTGTAGCCAGAGCTCTGGCCGCTTTAGTTCACGTTTGTATTTTCCCTTTCATAAAAACTAAAAAATCCCATATTATTTAAAAAAAAAAAAAAAACCTAAATCCCATATTAGCCTCGATTGCCATCCCATGTAAAATGTTATTAGTTTCGGTCTTGAGCAAAAATCAATTCTTTAGCCGCCGGTTACAAACTTACAATCAATGTGGGACAGTATATCAGTTTCCGTTTCATCCATCATATACAACTAGTGAGGCGCCCTGCGCTTTGCTGCGGGTCTCTTTGTTATTGATACACTTCAATCCTTGTTAAAGAATAGAGGTTTTGTCCATTTACCCCATTTCTAGGGATTTTTTTCCCACTTACCCCATTAAGTTTTTTTAATTCTCTTACCCAATACACTCTAAGGGAGTCTTCCCTAATACCCCATTAAGATTTTTTTTTTATTTTAAATTTTTTTTTAATACCATTTTACCCCTCACCCTTTTGTTACTTAGAGAGAGAGAGAGAAAATGGAAGAGAGAGAAACCATAGGAGACTTCGCCGGAGCTCGTCACCGGCAGCCGGAATCCGTCACCGGCAGCCGGAATCCGTCACCGGCCGCCGGATTCCGGTCACCGGTCGCCGGATTTCGGTCAGAGGTTGCCGGACATGTTTATTACCCCAATAAACGTCTATTGCTCCCCAATGGAGGGGCAATAGACCTTTATTGCCCCCAATAGATGTATATTGGCCCCCAATAGATGTCTATTGCCTCCAATAGTCTATTGCCCCCCAATAGACGTCTACTGCCCCCCAATAGATGTATATCAGCCATGTATTGACCCCAATAGCCGTCTATTGCTCCTCAATAAGACTTTCAATTGCCAGAATAAGAACTAATCTCCCTCAATTTAGACAAATAAAACTTTGATTAAAGAAAAAAATGAGGAGATTACATCAATTCAAAACGTCTATTGCCCCCCAATAGACGTCTATTATCCCCCAATAGACAACTATCAGCCTTGTCTTTCCCCCTAATAGACATCTATTGCCCCCCAATATAACTTTCGGTCGCCGGAATGAGAACTAATCTTTTTAAAATTAGATAAATAAAACTGTTAATGCTCAAAGTCCGGCGGTAGCCGATTCTTCGTTTAACGCCTGTCTGGTGGGCGAACCGCTCCTCTGAGGATTTGATGATCTCCGCTTACTGTAACACGAGAGACAGGGCGTCAGAGGGAGACCGCGTTGGGCGTTCTTCACTTCTCCGATGCCTAAGTCAGTCACTGTATACGGGCAACATAGCAATAAATGAGTAGTAAAATGCGTAATTAATGAGGAGAGAGGAGAGAACCTTTTATAGGTGGGGAGAAGGTTGATCTTCTTCTTGTTTTCGATGTGGGACTGACGTGCTTCGATACCCAGCGCCTGGAGCTTCTGATGCTAACTTGGCGCGACGCATGGCGGCGCGTTAGCTGTGATCTGGGGGCGATCCCAGGCTCGGGCGGTGCTTTGTCCCCGCAGGTCACCCACTTGGTGAGATTCGGTACCTCTGGCGGTACAATGAGTGGCTCATTATAGCTAATTATGCTTGCAAACGTACATGTAGGTACAAGTCCCCCAAGTCCCCAGTCAAGGAGGACAATCTTGGTTGGGGAGTTGATCGGCGGTGTGAAGCGTTTTCTCCGCTTAGACTTGCAAAAAGCATAATTAGCGCCAGTGCGTTGTCAACCAAGGACTTACTGAGCGAACGCTTTATACCCTTTCGGGTGGGCCCCTGCTAGGCTTGCCAGGGAGTCCCCCACTCCCTAGCCAAGACGGACCTCCGGATGCTCGGCAAATTGTTTGTTGAGGGGAAGCTGCGCCGAGCAGAGGGTGTTGGGTAGCGAGCCCATTCTTAGTACTCAAGTGACGGGGGTCAACGTACCTGATCAGGGTTGTCGTAGACTGTTGACAAGTCCCCGTGTCCCGTAGGGATGATCTGACCGTAACGCCGCGTGGCGGTCGTTGTCAGAGAGGCGTAGCCTCGGGATTCGCCGCTGGCGGATACCCCCCTCTAGTTGTAGCAGGAAACAGCGTCGCGTAGAAGTGTTTTGCGGTAGCGACTAAGCGGAGTTGCGCTCAGCAAAGCACGGGGTTTGCAAGACGGAGGGAGCTCCGCCGGCAGTGTTGCTTGTGGTGGAGGTTGCCTGGTGTAAGTTGATGAGTGGAAGTTCCGCTTAACGGGGAATCGCTCAGCGGAGACTTCGACAGCCGTAGGGTGCTAATGGAGAGCTCCCGCTGGTCGGGTTTCTCCCAGCGAACCCTTATAGTTGGAAAGTGACGAGAAGCTCCGCTAGCGGAGCTTCTCTCAGCGGGGACTTCGACACTTGGAGAGTGACAAGTGAGAAGTTCCGCTAGCGGGGTTTCGCTCAGCGGGGACTTCGACACTCGGAAAGTGACAAGTGAGAAGTTCCGCTAGCGGGGTTTTGCTCAGCGGGGACTTCGACACTTGGAAAATGACAAGTGAGAAGTTACGCTAGCGGGGTTTCGCTCAGCGGGGACTTCGACACTTGGAAAGTGACAAGTGAGAAGTTCCGCAAGCGGGGTTTCGCTCAGCGGATACTTCGACACTTGGAGTGACAAGTGAGAAGTGCCGCTAGCGGGGTTTCGCTCAGCGGGGACTTCGACACTTGGAGTGACAAGTGAGAAGTTCCGCTAGCGGGGTTTCGCTCAGCGGGGACTTCGACACTTGGAAAGTGACAAGTGAGAAGTTCCGCTAGCGGGGTTTCGCTCAGCGGGGACTTCGACACTTGGAAAGTGACAAGTGAGAAGTTCCGCTAACGGGGTTTCGCTCAGCGGATACTTCGACACTTGGAGAGTGACAAGTGAGAAGTTCCGCTAGCGGGGTTTCGCTCAGCGGATACTGCCAACGGTTGGCGCTTTCTTCCCAAAAGTGGAGGCTTCCATTAGACGCTTCGTCTGATGGTGGTTGACACGTGGCGAAAGCATAGTGGTTTAGCGTGCGGAGGCGTGTTTCCTCCGCCTAGCCGTCTCCCTGCCATTAATGCTGAGTAATGATGGATTTTGTAACAGAGGCGACGCCTCGGTTAATCCGGAAAGTAACTGTAGTCGTGGGACACGTGGACGGCTGACATTTGATGTCGTTTTTCAGCGGACGGCCTATAACTGTTTGACGTTGACATAAAAGGGGGGG
The DNA here is from genome assembly GCA_002564525.1 of Rosa multiflora. NCBI lineage: Eukaryota > Viridiplantae > Streptophyta > Magnoliopsida > Rosales > Rosaceae > Rosa > Rosa multiflora. The sequence goes on along the minus strand of BDJD01003258.1, from coordinate 134,428 downwards.
AAGTTGGCTAACTTTGACATTTTGCTCTAAACTTTGAACTATACTCGTCGCCTTCAAGCTCTCTGCGTCTGTGATCGGAGAAGAAAGCCGAGGCGATATTACCGAGTCATCATACGTGGAGAAACCGACGAACTCCGGCCTCGAAGACAAGTGCGCTCAAACTCCTACCAGAAGTTCCATCGTTGAGGTTGGTACTCTGATCTGTATCCCTGTTTCATTGAATGTTTGTCATGGCGAATTTCTGGGTTTTTGGGTATTTCTGTGATGTTGTTCGTTGACGTGCTGTGAGGGTATGAGTGGGTTTGGGGATGGGTTGCTGTGTTTCACAGAGTTGGGGCTTCTAGGGGTTTGCTAGATGGTCGAATCTGGTTTTGAGTGCTTGTTCTTGTTTTGGCATTTTCTGGGTAACTGTTCTTGATGTTCTTGGGTACTAACTGATATAGGTATAGGTTAGATATTGTGTGAGCTAACTGATTTGGGTTTTAGGGTTTTGGGATGGCCGACGTCATAGAGATTTCGAGCAGTGAGGATTCCGGATCTGAAGTGTCGTTCAGCGCGGCGGATAGAAATTTTATTAACTCGTTGCGTCCGTCTGCCCGTGCAGGAACCTCACTGCCAGAACCGCTAGAAGTTGAGCCGCTACAGACCATTCCGTGGGACGTAGATATGGGTCGTGCACCGCGTCCAGAGAGTTCTAGGGTGGGGGAGGCTGCCGTTGCCCACAATAGGCACGAAGAGCCCTTAGAAAGCAATAGTGCAGCCAGCGGTTCCGCTGGGGGGGGGGAGATGTAGCGGGAGAGGATACCGAGTCGGCGTGGGTGTTCGAGGACGGCACCCCCGTTGATGAGGCGGGAGGTAGGATGACTGCTATTGCCGTCAACCGGCTGCAGCGGGTGTTCCAGTTGCCCGGCGTGGTAAAGCTGCGTCCGCCGACGGTGGAGGAGAAGGCCTCGATCCTGCCAGCGGGCCACGCCGCCGTGCACGAGGCTACATTCCGCGAGGGCGTGACCTTCCCGCTGGTGCCCAACCTTCAGATCTTGGTGTGCGAGTTTGGCATTGCCTTTGGGCTGGTCTGCCCCAACATGTGGCGGTTGCTGCTGATGCTGAACTCGTTGTGGTGGTTGTTTGGTTGCGAAGGACCGACCGTGGCGGAGGTACCACACTTCTACGAACTGGTGTATGTGAAGCGCCAGGGTTGCAGAGGGCAAGTAAACCTTAGTCGTCGCCAAGGAGCGACCAAGCTGATCGAGAACCTGAGGGACTCAATGTCGTACTGGCGGGGTTCCTTCTGCATTGCCACGGCGGGGTGGGAGTACCAAGCGGGGTCCAACGAGGGGGAGCCGACGTTTAGAATTAAGTCGAAGTTTCAGCCCATCCGAGGTTGTTTGTCGTTTCCGCTGAACATGACTGGCGGGGTTTTTTTTTTTTTTTTTTTTAGCCTTGTACTCTGTACTGACAATGACCTTTTTTTGTGCAGCGGGGTTGCGGTACAACCTAACTCGTGAGGAAGAGTGCTGCGTGGCACGCATTAGAGATTGCTGGCGGAATCGCAACTTGCTGGACTTCCGTCTCCTTCCCGGGTGGGATTGTTGGTAGCTCAACAACTGACGCGTACCGTTGGTAAGTACTCTCCGCTGTATCGCACCTTTTGTGAGGTTGCCTCATGCTGACCGGTTTGTTATTATATATTTTTCTTTAGAGACGCCACCGGGAAACAAGGCTAGCCGTGACGCTTTTGGGAAAGCAATGGACCGCGCTGAAATCGACAACTTCCTGGAGGCCATGTATGCTTCACGCTAGCGGCGCAGAAGACAGTGGTGGACCCAGAGACGCTGGCGCCGAGCCCGTCAGAGGTTCCTGTGGTGCTGCCAATGCCGCACCACTCTCATCTTGGTGGTGACGGGCTGCCTGCAGTTCAGGCGGGGACTGGCGCGGTGAGTGAGGCGGCACCGCGGAAAGAGAGAGCATAGGCCCTGCGGCGCGGGGTGCAGAAGAAAGTAGTGCGCCCAGCAGAGGGTGTCACCATAGCGGGGTTGGAGCCGCCGACGAGAGGTTCAAGACCTGCCGTCGCTGGAAGCACGTGGGTGCTTCAGCGAAAACGCCGCCAACCCGACTCCAGCGGGGAAGAGGAGGATGTTGTGGAGATAACTGGGGCCCGCGAGCAGCCGAAGAAGGCAAGGCAGGCTCCATCCGAGGCTCCTACTGTTGTGGCGAAAACGGCGGGTACGAGTGATCTGGACTCATTTGCCGCTTACACCGAGTTCCTAAATGACGGTGAACGGGAGTTCCTATATCACCTCTGCGAGCGGTTGGGGTTCGGCGGCCTAGAAGGGATTGTTCGGACCACCGCCGTCAACCAATCGCCTTTCAGTACTGCATTTGGGCACGTCGCCGTTGGGCTACATGAAATGTTACAGGCGGCGTCAAAACAGCCCCAAGTTGAGAGGGAGCTCAGGGAGGAGGTGGCGGGCCTACAGAGGGACTTGGGGGAGGCCCAGGGAAGATTGGCTGATGTCGAGCGACGCTTGACAAAGGCCGACTATGATGCGGCAGACGCCCGTAGCAAGCTGGCCGTTGCCATTGAGCGGGACCTGGAGAGAAATGAACAGTTCTCCAAGTTGGAGCAAGACATGTCCCTGCTGCGGGATAGGGTGGCCGCCAAGGATAAGAAGGTTGAAATCCTTCAGCGGGAGTCTGCCGCCAGATAGGCCGAGGTGAAACGGTTGGAGGGTGAAGTTGCCCGCCTGAGCGCCGAGGGGAGCCGCGCTGCGGTCACCGCCGTGGAGTCGTACAAGAAGTCGGCGGACTACAAGAAGGCAATGACCGAAGCAGCGAAGGCCGGTGCCATGGCCAATGTGGAAATGCTGCAGCAAAAGGGTGCCATCGACTGGGCGAAGGCATCGATGCTGGTCGTGCCGCCAGTGAAGAAAGCTCCGCCGACAACAAGTATTGCCCCTGCTACTGCCCCCGGTCAGGTTGAAGGTGCCTGCTCTGGTAGTGGGGAGAGTGGCGGACTCTCGGAGGGTGACACTCAGCGAACTCCCACCCAGTCCGAGGTGTCTCGTGCTGTGTTCCTAGCGTGCCACACCCGGGCGGATGGCACGATAGAGACCCCCAGTCCCACAGCCCGAGGGTCCGACCAAACAAGCCGCTCACATCCGCCGCAGGCCGCCGGTGGAGATGCCGAAGGTAGCGGAGCCGACCCCTCCAACCCCTAAAATAGGAGTAAAAAAAATTGTAGCCGCTAAGGCATATTTCATCTGATGTAATGGACAGCCCTTCAGTTAATGAAATTTCAGAATTTGGTTATTTTGTTTTCAATGTCTTGTACCGCTAGAGTTTTGACAATTTTGCTTTGGCCAACAAATTAAACATTAAAGGAATTAAAATTGGTCCAAGTGCACAGTGTATCGGATGTGGTCCGCTGACCGGCGTTGCCAGTTGCCCTTAGTGCTAGATTTGGTAACATTGGTCTGAATAATTCCTCGTTTCATTGATAGCTGACTGATCAGCTTTTTACAAAAGCGGGGTCGTACCCGTTGGGTAGCTTCTCTTAGCTAAATGTTGAACAAAAATTTAGCTAAGTCAAGATGCTCTTAGGTAGCGGCATGACTATTTGTAGTAATACCGAAGGTGCTCGGTATTCCAAGGGTGGGTCGTAGTGACGCCATCCTTGTCCATTAAGTAGAAGGTGCCTGGGCTAACGACTTCTACAATTTTGTATGGACCTTCCCAAGTTGGGCGGAGTCTTGTTGGTGGTGGAATGACTTCCTTCATTACCCAGTCCCCCAGTTGGAGGTTGCGGGCTTTGACCCTGGCGTTGTAGAAACACGATACCCGCTGCTTGTTTTGGAGATTGTGCAAATGAGCTGCGTCTAGTTTTTCCTCCAGGAGATCCCTGTCGAGGTTGATGTCGTCGCTGTTGGTCTCGGGGCAATAGCCCCCGACCCTAGCGGTTGGTTGGGTTACCTCGATAGGCAGGACAGCCTCAGTTCCGAACATCATACAGAAGGGGGTTTCACCTGTGGCGGAGGTTGGGGTTGTTCTGATGGCCCATAGAACTTCCGGGAGCTTCTCCGCCCATAAGCCCTTGGCTGTATCGAGCTTCTTCTGCAACAGCTTCTTGATTATCTTGTTTGCCGCTTCGACCTGGCCGTTGGTTTGGGGATGGGCGACTGATGCAAAACGCATCTTGGTGCTCAGGTTGGCGGTGAAAGAGATGAGTTCCTTGTTATTGAACTGTGTGCCGTTGTCTGTGATGATTGTATGTGGAACACCGTAGCGGCAGTAGATGTTCTTCCAAAGGAAGTGAATTACTTTGGCGATAGTTATTGCCGTCAGGGGCTCCGCCTCTATCCACTTGCTGTTGTAGTCGATAGCGACGATGATGTATTTGAACTGACCTTTAGCGGTTTGGAATTTTCCCATCAAGTCTAGGCCCCACGTTGAGTGAATCCAGGGACCGATGATGACCGACAGTGGTTCCGCTGGGGCATGTGGAAGATCAGCATATTGTTGGCATTTGTGACAAGATTTTGATATCCGCCAGGAGTCATCACCGAGCGTAGGCCAAAAGTAGCCTTGTCTCATTGTGCGATTAGCCAAGGATCTGGCGCCCGAATGGTTTCCACATTCTCCACCATGTATTATTGTCAGCACGACCTTGCCCTCCTCTGGGGTTAGGCAGCGGAGGTTGGGGTGAGTGAATCCCTGGCGGTAGAGTTTTCCATTCTGGATGTTGTAGCGGGTTGCTCTCCGCTGGAGCTGTCGCGCTTTGATCTTGTCCTCTGGCAATGTCCCGTTGCGTTTGTACTGAATAATTTTGTCCATCCAGCTAGGATTGGTCTCAATGTTGAAGATCTCCGCCAGGGTTTTTGTGATACTTGGCCTGTCCAGACACTCTACCCTTGTGTCCGCTGGACTTTGGTGTGGCTGGGCGGTTGCCAGTCTTGCCAGTGAATCAGCCTTGGCGTTCTTTTCCCTGGGGATCTGTGTGATGGTGTGGAACTTGAATTTTTTGAGCAGTGTTTTGACGTACCCTAAGTATGCCGCTAACTGCTGGTCCTTAGCCTGAAAACTGTCGCTGACCTGGTTAACGACCAACTGAGAGTCGCTGAAGATGTTAACGCTGTCCGCCCCTGAATCAATGGTGAGGAGTAGGCCGGCAATGAGTGCTTCATATTCCGCCATGTTGTTAGAAGCTTTAAAGTTGAATTTAAACGCGTACTCGACGCTGAACCCCCTGGTCCTGTTAAGATGATTCCGGCCCCGCTGGCCTTGGCGCTAGCGGAATGTCCACGTGTAGGTTCCAGTCTGACTGCCGGGGAAATTGCTCCTCAGATACCACCATCTCCATTCCTGGTTGCGCTCCGACCTTGGATTCGGGTTGTAGTTCGGTGAGCTCAGCAATAAAGTCTGCCACCGCCTGGCCCTTCATGGCGGTTCTTGATTTGTAATCGATGTCAAACTCACTAAGCTTGATGGCCCACTTGCTGAGGCGCCCCGAATGTTCAGGGTTCTGCATTACTTATCTCAGCGGTTGATTGGTTAACACATGGATTGTGTGGGCCTGGAAGTACTGGCGGAGGCATCTGGCGGCGACGATTAGCGCGAGAGCGAGTTGTTCCAAGGTGGGTACCTGGTTTCCGCTCCGTTCATGCCTCAGCCGGCATAAAATACTGGGAGTTCGTCATGTTTCTCCTGCCGAACGATGGCGCAGCTTATAGCCAATTGTGATACCGCCAGGTATATGTATAGTGTCTCGCCTTGCACAGGAATGGAAAGTAGTGGAACTGCTGCCAGGTACTCCTTCAAGCCCTGGAATGCCGCCTGGCACTCTGGGTTCCAATCGATGACTTTCTTGTGGGTTGTTTTAAGGACTTTGAAAAATTGGGCGCACCTGTCGGTCAGTCTGGAGATGAATCGAGACATGGCGGTTAGTTTTCCCTAGAGGGATTGGACGTGCACCTTCCACTTTGGGTCCTTCAAGTCGAGGATGGCTTGCACCTTGTCAGGGTTGGCCTCGATGCCCCATTCACTGACAATATACCCCAGAAATTTGCTGGCGGTGACGCCAAAGAAACATTTTTCTGGGTTGAGGCGCATACCGTAGGCCAAGAGGATGGTTATTATGATTTTTAGGTTTGCCATGTGTCCGCTGGCCTTTATACTTTTGACCAACATGTCGTCTACGTAGACCTCGATTATCTTGCCCAGATACTCCGCGAACATGGCGTTCATCAGTCGCTGATAAGTTGACCCTGCGTTCTTCAAACCGAAAGGCATCACATTGTAACAATACAGGCCTTTGTCGGTGGTGAAGGTGGTGCACTCCTGGTCGTCGGGATGCATCCTGATTTGATTATAGCCGGAGAAAGCATCCATCATGCTGAGGAGCTCGTGTCCAGCGGTTGCATCGACCAGTTGATCGATGCGGGGTAGTGGGCAACTATCTTTTGGGCATGCCTTGTTAAGATTTTTCAAGTCAACGCACATCCTCCACCTGCCGCTAGCCTTTTTGACCATTACCAGGTTGGAAATCCACTAGGGATAGATAACCTGGTGGATGAACCCAATGCCCTGCAGCTTGGCAACCTCTTCTCCTATAGCACAATACTTCTCCTCGTCGAAGGCTCTCCGCTTCTGCTTGATAGGGTAGAAGGATGGTTTGATGCTCAACTTGTGTGTGATGATTTTAGGGGAGATACCTGGCATGTCTTCATATGACCAGGCAAAGACCGTAGCGTTGTCACGTAGGAACTGAGTGAGCTCCGTCGCCAGCTCTGGGTCTAATTGAGCGCCTATGCGGACTGTCCGCTCGGGGTGCTCATCAGAGATGCTGACGACCCTTAATGATATTTCCGGGTTGACCGGCTCCTTCCTTACGTACTTCTTTTCGTCATCCCTTGGGTCCTCAAAAATATTTGGTGGCGGTGCCTGACTGCCTACCGCGAGGATCTCGTGGCGGCGGGTTGATTGTGCTATAGTAGTTGAATAACACTCGCGTGCCAACTGTTGACTTCCCCTGACACAGCCTGTGCCGTTGGGCGTGGGGAATTTCATGAGTAGCATGTATCCGGCGATGATGCCCTTGAGTTTATTGAGCGCTGGCTAACCAATGATGGCGTTATATGAGCTAAAACAATCGACAATTATGAACTCCGTATGTATCCCAGCCATACATGGACTAGTACCGATAACTACCCGCATATAGTCAGAACCCAGCGGTTGTGTGACGTCACCGGAGAAGCTGAGCAGTGGTTCATGATCTTGGAGTAGTTTTTTGTTCCGCTTAAGGTCGCTGTAACAACCACTGAATATAACGTTGACAGCGGATCCGCTATTAACCAGGATTCTTCCAACTGACATTTTGCCGAGGATGGCGTCGATCAAGAAAGGCTAGTCATGGGGCAGATGCACTCCGCGTTCCTCCTCCTCTGAGAAGGTAATAGGTTCCCAACCGGACTTTGGGAGTTTGGCGGATCTTTCGTAGCGGATGTTGCAAACTTCCTTTGGGTGATTAGCCCGCGCATAACGCTTTCTAGCCCTGTGGGACATGTTGGTGATTGGAGCACCTCCGTCAATGGTGTTGATGCGGCCCAAGGGTTCAATGTCGGCGATCACAGGTGGTGGTTGGCGCACCTTGAATTGTTCCATCTTGCCATCACGGTACAAGGTCTCAATGGCCGTTTTGAGAGCGTTGTAGCTGTTGGTATTGTGACCGCTGTCCTCGTGGTATTTGCACCACCTACCGGTGTTTCTTGGCTTTGCTATTTTTGGGTACCTTCCAGGGGGCGGCGGTGGGATCTGATCCTTGCACTGATTGTATATTTCTTCATATGAGGCCGTGAGGACTGTAAATACTGCATACCGCTTGGAAGACTCCGTATGTTTGTTGCGGTTGTCCCCATGGGATGGGCGGTTTCCCTTGTAGTGCTGGTCCTTCTGCCGCTTGTTCTAGTATTGGCCCTGCTGCCACTCCCTCTTTTTGTCAGTTGGCGGTGTGGAGGTTTTGTTAGCGGTCCCCTACTGGCTAGAGGAGGGTTGTGTCGATTTTGCTAGTGCTGCTGGTGGCGGTGGGGTTTCTCCATATGTGATGAATTCTACTTGGGCATGAATGACTGCCTCACTCACGAGGTGGTCGTATACCGCATTTGGGTGATTGTAGTTGAGGTGATAGAGGAATGGCCCTTTGAGGAGTCCCTGCTTAAAAGCCGCTGAAGCCATTGTTTTATCAAGATCACGGCATTGAGATGCCGCCGCTCGCCACCTCGTGACGAACGCCTTCAGTGTTTCTTCCGTACCCTGCTTGACGTTGAACAGTTGGCTTGTATTGTGGTGTCCAGCGGATAGTAGGATGAACCGAGAAAGGAAAGTGTGTGACAATGCCTCAAATGAGTCGATGGATCCTGGCGGGCACTCGAAGAACCAGTTCATTGCCTCATTGTCTAGCGTTTCGCTGAATAAGTGGCACAGGGTGGCATCATCGAATCCTTTGTTGTTGGTGACCTTCTTGAAGGTGTCCATGTGGACGAAGGGATCAGTCTTACCGCTATAATGTGACATTTTTGGAGTTTTTACGTATGCTGGTCGGACAGCCTACAGAATCGCAGCAGTGAATGGTCCTGGCCTGGACGCAAAAAGTGGATTTGAAATTGGTGCCGGGGTGCCCCACTCCGCTCGGGTCAATCTTTGCTCCAACTGTTGCATCCGTTCCAGTATCTGAGCGGTTGCATCGCCGGCGAGACTCAGCCGGGTATCCCGCTGAACTGATCCCCGCCTAGGAGCGGGTGGGTTGCCCTCGGTTCTTGCCCTAGGCCTCGGGCGGTAGGAGTGCAGTGATGACTCTGCCTCCTGTTCCAATATTGGTTGGGGCACAGGGGGCGGTCCAATTCCCGCTAGCTCTGGTGGGCGCAGCGGGACCTGCATGTGTACGACTGGTGCTGGTATCAATGCTCCGGTACCAGGTCGGCTGTGCCTGGTGCTCCGTGACTGCCCGCTTCGCGCTGAGTTGGCGGTTGCTTCCAGCATTCTCTTTAGCTTGTCAAACCGTGACACGAGCGTGGCCACCTGCCTTTGGGCCTCGGCTTTTTCTTTTCGTTCTTGCTCGCACTCTCTGTTTGCTTTGTGAAGATCCGCCAATGCCAGCTCATATAGAGAGGCGAGGTCTTGGCCTGGCGGGCGGCTGCTACCTGGGTTTGTCTCACTGCCGGGGTTTACTGGGGTGGTGAATAGTGCGCGGTTGACGTTTACCGCTGAGTGGGTGGGTTGGGGAATGGCTGACTGGTCTGCCTGCTCTTCAGCGTTTCCCCCGCTATCGTTAGCCATGGTGATTGTGGTGGGATAACCTTTTGTTCAAGGGTTCCCACAGACGGCGCCAATGTTAATGCTCAAAGTCCGACTGTAGCCGATTCTTCGTTTAACGCGGGTCCGGTGGGCGGACCGCTCCTCCGAGGATTTGATGACCTCCGCTTACTGTAACACGAGAAACAGGGCGTCAGAGGGAGACCGCGTTGGGCGGTCTTCACTTCTCTGATGCTAACTTGGCGCGACGCGTGGCGGCGCATTAGCTGTGATCTGGGGGCGATCCTAGGCTCGGGCGGTAGCCCGCCTGGCCGTGTCCCCGCAGGTCACCCACTTGGTGAGATTCGGTACCTCTGGCGGTACAATGAGTGGCTCATTGTAGCTAATTATGCTTGCAAACGTACATGTAGGTACAAAAACTTTGATTAAAGAAAAAAAATGAAGAGATTATATCAATTCAAAACGTCTATTGCCCTCCAATAGACATCTATTGCCCCCAATAGACATTAATTTTTTTTTTCCTTTCCTTCTGCCAAATTACTTAAAAAAAAAAAAAAACTAATTTGGGCACCCAGAAAATGATCTGGGCACCCAAGTCCTCTTCTCCCTTCTCCAGTTGCAGACCCGACTACTTTTGGCGAGGCTGGGGTCGTAGATGATGTCTGTGCCGTTGATTCTATAGCCTAGTGCTCGGTGAACAACTTGTCATCGGAAAACCACACTTGAATGCCTTCAACCATGGCGGTGACAGAGAGAGAGGAGAGAGATCGAGGTGTGTTGATACTCTGCCGGATCGGGTTCTGCAAAACGATGGCGGCTAGTGGTTCTGCGTCGTCGACGAGGCCGATCGGAGCCTGGTTGTTCTGCAAAAAGATCGGAGCATCTGGTGGGTCTGCAAAACGATCGGAGCAAAGGCCAAGAGCGTAGTTGACTAGGCCGGGAGCGACTTGAGAATTGCCTCCAAGTTATGCAGTAATTTTCCAGCCATTTTGGTACCCTCCGACATCGGAGACGCCGTCGTGGAGCAACCCGAGCTCGGAGGTATCGGTTTGAGTTGTCGCTGGCGTCTGTGGAGAGAGAGAGAGAGAGAGTGTGTGTGGCAGTTGAAGTAATTGTTTAATTGGATTGAGGGCAAAATGGTTATTTGGTGTGAAATTGTGTATGTGGGAACAAAAATCTGTTGCTGGGGTAAGTGGGAAAAGTTTGGCTCATTTTGATGCTTTTGGGCAAGGACCCTAAAGAATATAAATGCTCTAATGAGATGTTCATCATTCTCCACTTTTGCAAGTGAATTGTGACTGATGCAAACTCTCCATAATCCAGAAATCCATTCCCATCAACATCAGCCTGTGCAAAACGAAGAAGAGAAGGCATTATTTTAGTTTTAAATAGATATATTAAAGATATGTAAGCCGCACAATCTAGATCTTGGCCTGAGAGTTGGGGGAGTCGTTGCTTTTCAGTTTTTCTCTGTGTCTAGCTTTATTTTTCAAATCCTTTCCAATTCCTTCCCACCCGCTGTTTTGGCCGGTTTTGCTCGAAGTTCGTCTCCAATCTAGCCTGGTGGAGATTGTGTTTGTCCTGAAATCTGGAAATCGGGTGGCTAGGTTCATCAAAATCAGCATGGGTCTCTTCTCCGCTCGTTTGATTTGTTTGGATTTTGTTGCCGCCTGCTTCCGATTATGCGGTGGCTTTTTTCTCCTTGTCGACGTTTGCAGGTGGCGGTTTATCAATTTGGCTCATTTTTCCTCTCTGTACCTAGCCTTGCCCTTCCTGTAATGTTTGTTTCTGTTGAATGAAAGTTTGTTCTTTGGCTTAAAAAAAGAAAAAAAAGAAAAAAAAGGTAGTCCTTCACAGAAAATGACATGATTAATGGTGATAAGATGTTCTTTGACATAAAATGTCATATCATAATACCCAAATCTTGGCCTTAAATTCTGACGATAATCATTTTCCGCACCCTGACTTACACGCCAACCAAGCATTAATCGCATAGACCTTGGATTTTCTTTGCGAAGAAAAACAGTGAAATGTCAGAAGAAACTCAGCAATGACTTTGACTTTTAAATTATGGCCCCATAATTCCACAAAGACTTTGGATTTTCTTTGCGAAGAAAAACGATGAAAATGTCAGAAGAAACTCCACAATGACTTTGACTTTTAAATTAGGGTGGTGCCATTCACACACCATTTTTCTCTATTCACACACCCCTTCTAATTTTCTATTACTTTAATTCAAATTTTTTTATAAATTACCCTAACTACTCTTCCTTGTAAATATGTTTCTTTTTATTTTTTATTTTTTCTATTTAGCAATTCAATCATGAATCAAACATCATTATACAATAATTCAAATTTTTTTTTACCTATAAATGAAGGAAAAATAATATGTTTATTAAGTAGAAGGACCTATATTATTAGACAAAGAATATGCTTCATAGGTAATCACTTTCACCCAACTGAATTCATATTGTAAAGTTTGTTCTCATACTTTGCAAAGTACCAAACTCAATGCTTGTTTGTTT
>BDJD01003258.1:78984-122064 GCA_002564525.1 Rosa multiflora | reverse complement strand
CATGATTGAACTTCAAAGCATCATAATAGAGAGATAGAATGACTATGCTAGAGAAGTTTTTGATGAAAAAGAAAAGAGGGAATCGAAAAGAGTTTTAATGTCCTCTGAGTTTGCGAGAAAATAAAGGTTTAGGATTTGAGAATGATTAATTGACTTGTCAAATAGAAAAAAGAAAAAGAAACATAATTATAAGGAATGGTAGTTAGAGTAATTTTTAAAATAAAATTGAATTAAAGTAATAGAAAAATAAAGAGGGTGTGTGAATAGAGAAAAATGGTGTGTGAATAGCACCACCCTTAAATTATACCCCATAATTCCACAAAGACTTTGGATTTTGTTCTGAGAGAAAAACAACCTGCATTAATCACAAAGACTTGTACTAGTCTCAATAATCGCAAATTGATTAAAGAAAAACCAACAATAATAACTTTGCAGTGTGGTACGTGCTATATATCAACAAGTAAAAGTTGCCATTATGAATGATCCAGAAAGAATGGTTCAGAAAGCCTACTCTTCTTACTTGTTTCCCTTAACATTTATAACGCTATTGTTGTCATCCAGAATAGAGATGACCAGAGTTTCAAAAATTTCAGAAAGCAGTTAGTCTCTGTCATCCCAATATATTATTTGTATACAATTTTTGTCCACTGTTTGATTAGCTAGCAATCTAGCATGTTCAACATTTGCCATAAATTATAACTAATTTATATTGTCAATGTTGCAGAAGAGAAGATGAGTCAGCTCCATCAGCAAACGAAGATCATTGCCTCAAAGAAAATAGGTATCTACACCCCGAGTCCGGGGCCCCGGTCCGGCAATGCCTTTTCCGAAGCAAAATCAACACATACGAGTACGGACTGTGGTGTTGATCCTACTTGTAGCCCGCCTAAAATGCCCCGCCGGCCCCTCCAAACAAGTCCTAGTGTAATGCCGGCCCCCCCAACAAGTCCAAGTGTACAGACGTATCAAGGCTCGCCGGCCCCGTAGGTGCAAGCCTTTTTTCCCATACCAAAACCAACACATTCGAGCTTGTGTTTTACTAATATAGCTTGTCCTCATGGTAAGGCCACTCCATATAGATTGATCTGAAACTGATTTCATATCTGTGAGAGAAATCATCATCAAATAAAAATAGTCAATTACTCAAATAGGCGGGGTTTGTAGCCAGAGCTCTGGCCGCTTTAGTTCGCCTTTGTATTTTCCCTTTCTTAAAAAACTAAAAAATCCCATATTATTTTTTATAAAAAAAAAAAAAAAGAAGCCTAAATCCCATATCAGCCTCAATTGGTGATGTAGGACGAGATTTTAGCCAATTTCAAAAAAAAATCTCGAAAAGAAAGAAGCGTCTTCACATTAAGATGAATAATTTGAATATTGAAAATTGATATTCAAATAGGCTTCTTAATGATGGAATTAATCATAAATTGCTATTTTGGATATATCGGGATTCTCAAACAAAATCTAGATTGGGGTTCCAAGCGTAATATTTTTTAGTATCTAGGATTTTATTTCCGATTTTTATTTAATCAGGTTTAATTAGGTTTCCTAGTTTTAGTCTACAATAAATTGTTCTTTATGTTTTCTAATTGTATTAGGTTTATGCTATGTGCCCTATATAAGGTACCTCTTAGATTGTAATTTTCATTCAAGTTATCAATAAAAAAAACCAAATATTAGAGAAGTTTCTATATGTTTCTTACGGCTGTGTCCGTAATTGCTAGTGGATTCTAGCTCATCTCATATGGCTTTTGACGTTTGACGGAGTTTCTTGCTATCGTGTTCACGCTTCCCGCATCAATTGGCATCCCATGTAAAATGTTATTAGTTTTGCTCATAAGCAAAAATCAATTCTTTAGCCGCCGGTTACAAACTTACAATCAACGTGTTACAATATATCAGTTTCCGTTTCATCCATCATATACAACTATTGAGGCGGTCCGCGCTTTGCTGCGGGTCTTTTTGTTATTGATACACTTCAATCCTTGTTAAAGAATATAAATGCTCTATTGAGATGTTCATCATTCTCCACTTTTGCAAGTGAATTGTGACTGATGCAAACTCTCCATAATCCAGAAATCCATTCCCATCAACATCAGCCTATGCAAAACGAAGAAGAGAAGGCATTATTTTAGTTTTAAATAGATATATTAAAGGTATGTAAGCCGCACAATCTCAGGGGCACTTTTCATACTGATTTGGAGCTGAGGTTTAACCACTCCAAATTAGCTGGAAAAACAAAAGTTGACTAAGCAATGAAGGGAAACGCAGAAACTATGTGATTGTTCAAGTAAATCCAGAATATGTGTTTGGCCCAAACTCAAGGTTACTTGACCTAGTGGTAATAGGGTTTTAATTAGAGATAATCTCGGAGAATATCTTAGAGATATCCATTCATTGTATGATTATCTTTCCTTGTACGATTCAGATTCTATGCATTGTATTCATCTATATAAAGATGCCCCTATTATCAATTAAAGTACACAACAATTCTCTCTCAATTATCGTTTCCCTAGAATACGTTATCAGCACGAAGCCCTAACCTTGAAACCCTAAATTACTAGCATTCAAATTCCAGAAATCTCCAGGCCCACCTTGAAGCTCTCAACTCCAGGAGTCCAGAACCGGCGGCGCTACCCCCAGAACCGGCGGAAAAACATCGAACCGGTCCAAAGAAAAATCCGAAGGTCTCCTGCCCGATTCGCCCTTTTTCCGTCAACCAATTGATGTGCTCATATTTTCCTATATTTCTATGCCTCTTAATATTGACATTTATGTTTAGTTCTCTTTATTCATGATTCATTTACATTTTTTAGTGTTTTTGTAGGTTTGTTTTGCATAGAAAGAAGAAAAGAAGCTAGAATGAGCTAAGTAGGTTGAAAGGCGATTGCAATACCACATTCCAGAATCTGTCAGTGCAGAACATCCAACTTCTCCTAATTACTGGGAAATTCTCGGATCGAATCAGACAATGAGTCTTACATTCATGGAAAGCTACGAATGTCTATTTTCTGTAGAATTTTACGGATCTCAATTTCGATACTTCTGGAGAAAGTTATGATTATTTGAGTGAAGATAGGTTGGACAGGAAATCTGCTCGGGAATTCACAAACATTCGTAGAGAACTCAAGTTCCGTGGCACAAGATCGTCAATCCTAATGTTTCAAGGAAGTTAATTTAGATGAAGATTCAATGAGGAACTTATTCCTACTTCTACAAGAGATATTTCAAGGTTTTCCCATTCGAAATGAAGAAAGGAATCTAAACCCAAGTTTTACAAGGAAACATGAAGCCAAAGATGAGCATAAATCTTCCCTATATAAGGGAGCATGAATTTACATGAGAAGGGGAGTCTCGGAGCACATTGAAGATGCCTAAGGAGCGGAGATGATTCATCCAAATTCCATTTATTTTCCTTTCCATTCTTTTTATGTTTTTCCTATGTTTTACTTAGTTATCTTTTGTTAAACCTTTTTCTAGGGTTAGGATGATGCTATATCATGATTGTGTATGTACTTTGATGTTTTATTGATGGATTTATAGTTTCTTTATGATGAATGCTTAATCACTATTTGAATTGATGCTTTATGTTTAAGATCTTTGATTGATCACCTTAGGGCTTTGCATATAGTAATTGGAAGACAAATTTGAAGCAGAGATGCAATATAATTTGATTAGCATCTTGTGATTAAGTGTGGTAAATTACATTATTACTTGAGAAAGACTGATGGTTTGCTTGATTCCCTTGTTTTCTAAAGCGTAATGAGTCTTGCATGTTAAATTTATACCTGAGAAGGATAAACTGCATAGTTAGGATATAAGATCTTTACCCGAGAGGGAGAGCATCATATACTTAAGGAAAACTATGGTCTAGAGTACCTGAGAAGGACTTAGATACGGGAATTGTCATCAAAAGAAACAAAAGAATCTATTAATTGCATTGAAACATAAATAGGATTGTTAGTGGTTGATTCTGAAACCCTAGGTTTTATCATTATTTGTTTGTTTGTTTCTTTAATTCTCAAATTATTTGTTTATTGGAAAACCCACAAATCAACATCTTCTTTAGTTTGATTGTTTTATGTGTTTTTGTGTTTGAATTAATTAGGTTAGGATTTAAATTGATTATCAATCCTCAGTTGGAACGACCTCGTACTTGCACACTATACTAACGATGATTCGTGCGCTTGCGAGTTTTAATTAAAATTTCACAACAAGTTTTTGTCAGCATCATCTTCTGTCAGGAACTGAAGCCCTATCCCAGAATCCCAGAACCGGGAAAAAGACCACCGGAACCGGCCAAAAACATTCAGAACCGGCCAGCATAACCTCTGATATCCCTAACCGGTCTGCCATCTGCCAGTCCCTGCACTTGCATCACCACCGAGCCCAACGTCAGGAGCCCAGAAGAAGAAAGCTCTCAGCCCAAGGCCCACTGCAGAAGAAGTCAACGGCCCAGAAGCAGAAGTGAAGCCCAAGGCCAGAAGCAGAAGACAAGCCGAGACCAAGCCGCGGCCCACTGACGCAAGCCCAACAAGACGACACGTCAACAGATTCGTCAGCAGCCACGTCAACAGATATGTGCCACGTCAGCAACTGTGGCGACAAGTCACTGCTGGCCACTTTTCCAGCCACCGCTGGCTACTTTCCGGCCATTTTCTGGCCAAATTTTTCGGCGACCTATTTCGAGGTTTTTTTTCTTTCTAAAAGTTCCCCTGTTTTTGGAGTTTGTTTAATTCAATTTCTCTTGTTTTTCGGGGACTTGCAACCTCCCTTCTTCTACCCCCCTTTCTACATCATAGGGGAGACCAAATTAAGCTGAACTATGGGGGTTCCTCCAAACTTAGAGTTTGTTGAGATAAAACGATCGACCACAAACATCATTGTTTCGATTTAATCCAACCCCTCTTGCAATCGAATTTCTTGGAAGCGATTAGGCTCGAAAATTCCTAATTTCTTGGAAGCGACTACGCTTAAAATTTTTTATTGTTTTCATGGTAGCCTTTTCGCTCCGAAACTAACCCTAATTTTTTGTTATTTTTCAAGATGAGTAACCTGAACAAGTTGAGCTTCGCGCCACTAGAGACAACATACGTAGGATACCACAAGTGGGTCCGTGATGTGTGCCAGCATCTTAAGGCTGATGGGATCCTAAGTACGATCCAAGATCCAAGTCAGAACGTGCTTACTCCTCAACAAGCTGCCGCTTTTGAAGCGAATAAAGCTACGAGAGAGGTCAATGAAGCTAAAGCCATCATTCTCATTACAAGGCGCATGAATGACGCGCTCCAAAATGAGTACCTCAATGAGGAAGACCCAAGAAAACTGTGGGTAGAACTCGAGCAGCATTTTGGCAACATTCGTGACTCCCTGCTTCTGGATTTAGAAGTGAGATGGCATAGCCTCCGCTTATGTGATTTCAAGTCTGTACTTGACTACAATTAGGAAGCACTTCGTATCAAGTCTTTGATGAAATTCTGTGGGCAGAAAATCACTGATATGATGTTGATCGAGAAGACTTTCTCAACCTTCCCCGTCTCTGCATTGATGATAGCCAAGAATTATCGGATTGATGTCAATGCTAGACGCATCACAAGATTTCATGAGCTTATTGGAGCCATGAACGTAGCTGAAAAGCACGACAACATACTTGTGAAGAACTATAACTCTAAACCTGTGGAAGAAAAGCCAATTCCGGAATCTAATTATAGTCGCTCCCCAAAGAGAAGGCGCCAGGAGTGAAACCCTAAGGAAATGGATAATTTTGGACGTTCTGGTCCATATTCTCGCCCCAAAGAGGAAGGAAACCGATAAGATAGGCGTGCACGGAACCGTAGAGGTCAACATGTGAAGAGAGAGAGAGGCCGAGCCTCCGGCTATGGTGGTGTTGAATAATAAAAAAAAGAAGCGCACAATGTACAAAGCGTGTAGCTGTCGCAACATTATTCAAAAGATGAGGATAATGGCAGCAATTAAACAAATGCTTTAGTTACAAATTATCTCCTTCTCAAATTCAAAACAAGTTGAATGTTGACCTAGTTTCAACGTGAAAAGCTGCAAAACATAAACAAAAGGGCGGCATTCAAATTTTAAATCAAATATCTCAAAGAGAGATAAGGATAAAGTGGCAGAGTGCATCCAAGTCCAATATCGGAGTCAAGGAGGAAGTCTCTGACCAGCAACTTATCCACGTGAGCTTCGGGAAATGCAAATTTCAAATGAACATTTATCCAAGCATCCAGAGTCTTCGCTGCCTCCTATATAAAGAACACAAGGCTGCACAAGGAGGGGGATGGGAGAAATAGAGAGAAGGGTGAGTCAAATTTCTGCATCAAAGTAAGGCAACGTTCAAGAGAAAAGAAACAGTGCACATCATCTAGTTACCTGGAGACTACAACCCGACGATAAGAGAGCATCAGGTTCAGGTATCCTACAGGTCACTTCTTCATGGTCTTTACTGGTACTTTTCCTTTATCATTGCTGATGTATTCATGAGTGCAGAAAGTCCTTCCTCTGCTTATTTCTATGTGGCTCTATAACCCTTCCAAACAGCATCAGAAACAAATTCTCCATACCCCCCAAAGCCAAATACACCAACTCACAAAGCCTCAAATCCCTCATTGTTGCCCACCAAAATCAGAAAACAAAACAACCAAATACACCTCCATTTTTGTGTTAACAAACAGTGTAGGTCCAAGGAGACAAAAAAGAAGCACGTTCATAGAGATGAAGGCGGAGAAGAGATTTCGGCAAGGGAAGGGGCTCACCTGTGTTTTCAGCCTTCTTTCGATGCCTATACTGCTGTGCGTCTTGCGTATGGGTGGCAGAAGCAAGGTCCAAACTAGAAGGTGCACTGCACTTGTTTTCGATGCCTATATCGCGGTGCGTCCTGCATATGGGTGGCAAAAACAAGTGTCAAGTGAAGGCCTGGGGCTACCAGTTCACACCAACTACGAGTCTGGAAAGTTCTTGGGCTCACAAAGTGAGGAAACTGCTCTGGAAGAATCTTTATACAGCGCCAAAGGAATAAATTACTTCACCTGCGGTCACGAAACTGCAGAAAACACAAAGTGGAGAAATTATGGGAATTGTCTCATACTTACGACAAGTACATAAATGCAGAAGCATGCAAGAATTGCTAGATCAAATTCAAGTGGTCGATGCAGCAAATTGTACAGGGGAAACAGTCATGACAGCATTGGAACACCCTTTGATTCCATTTATGAAGAAACCAATTGTGGATGTGTGTTTTGTTTATTTGTTTTTGCGGCTGCACCCGGATATTTGGATGGGTTGCCTACGTACCCTTGGAGAGGGATCAAGCCACTCGTAGTTCAAGAATTCCAATGGGTGAATGACCCATTGGAGGGTATGGCTTTTTGGAATAGAAATAGTGTTTGGACGAATTTGGTGTAAGTGAACCAGAGATTCGATTTGTTTTGGCTTTGTTTGGAAAGGTTGTGACGTTTCCTGGTGTTTGGCGGAATTTGACTGATGAGGTCAGGGATTCGAATTGGATGAACCAGGGAGTCATGGATTTTATTTGGAAAGGCTGTGACGTTTCCTGGTGTTTGGCAGAATTTGACTGATGAGGTCAGGGATTCGGATTGGATGAACCAGGGAGTCAGGGATTTTGTTTGGACTTGCGGTTGCATCTAGTGGGTCGCTAGATTGCCTACATACCCTGTAAAGGGGTCAAACCGTTGTAGTTCCTGAGTTTGTATTTCTGGTGTTGGCAGAATTTGACTGGAGTCAATGATTCAATTTAGGACTGGCTAAATTTTGACTGGTGGAGACAGGGATTCTGTTTGGACTTGTGGTTGCATCTAGTGGGTGTTGCTAGATTGCCTACGCACCCATTGTGGGATCAAACAGACCGTAGTTCATAAGAATTTGTATTTCTGTCAACGGATGTACATATATTTATTTTTTTAATCCGTCAAATGTATTTCTTCTGCAGACGCTGGAATTTAATTTGGGCACCCCGATGTGTTGAATTCTTGTACTGGGCCGTATGAATAGGCTTTATGTTGTCAACAAACAAACTTCGTCAGACCCGAACATCGGAATAAACTGCTTGGCAATGGGCCTCAACATTTGTGGATGGGCGAATTTAGCAAGCCCATAGGTTGGAGAACCGTCAACTTATATCCACACCAATCTTAAGCCCACATCTGGAACCTCAGGCCCAAACCACATAACTAAGAGGAAAGCTTCTAGCCGCATAACAGTTCGTCATCCTCATCCCAATCGATTTGTTAAGACTGAGAGAAACCAGGCGTGATCATCAGAGTCTGAGTTAGAGGTCGAGTCGGAGATGGACATCAGCTATTATAGTCCAAGACAGAGAAGAAGCTGTACCGCGGAGGCTTGTTTAAATGAATTGGATCCTGTACCCCATTCTTGCATTCTGTCTCTTGCGTTTGCGATCAGGTAGCAGCTTCAATCCTCATATCTTCCTAGCTCCGATTTCTTATTCGCACACTGACTGACTTTAGTCAATCTTACCCAGATCTGCTACTGCGGGTTTATTTCCCATTACGGTACTTGGTCGACTAGTCGTGTGTAGGAACGAAAAGCAGGTGCAATTCTTGCCACGATCGATCAAATATGCTTTTAGACCACCGTTTCAGGTTTGGACTCAATTGCATACTTTGTCTCTTTTCAAAGGCCTGGAAGTTGGCCATCATCATTTTTGTCATGCCTTTCATTCTCTGACCCGTGCCAAATATTCTAGTCTTGGTCTTTTGCATCGAGATAATTAACCTTGCTGCAATTAGTTATGTCACCCTTTGTCTTCTAGCTTGCAAGATTGAATTAATTAATTTGAATTATGCTTGCCACCGTTTGGCTGTGCAAGTTCCAGGTTGAATATTCAAACCAATGCTTCTTGTCTTCTTGCTTATGACATACAGCAAGTTCAAGTTTGAATTCTTGTTTAAACAATTAAGCTTGCTTCCATTGTTTTGTCTTCTTGTTTATCAATCACACCACCGCTTCAAGAAACAAAGCAAAGCTTAATTAATCTTTCTTTTGCTTCTGAGCATCTGGACCTTGTCCAGACCCTTTTGTATTTCTTTAATATAACTCTTTTGCAGGTTTCCATTATTTCACCACCGCCAAGCTTTGTCATGCAATTTTGTTTGAAACGTGGTCGTAAAGGATGAGACTTTGAGAGACAGACTTTTGTTCGTCTTAGTTTCTATTTGCTGACTATAGCTTCGACATTGGCTTCAAGGAATATTTGTGTGATGGTCATGACCATCCATGACTTTGGCTGTTCGTGAACAACCTCCGTTAAAGCGATAACCGAGTCATCCATTGGGGGAATTTAGCATTGAAGCTGGGCTGTTCATGAACAACCAAATATTTCAATGCATTAAGCTTGCAACACCATTTGGGAGGGATTTTGAGCATGAAACTCGGCTGTTCATGAACAACCGCTCTTGTTTCAATGCTTCAGGCCTCGGAGCATTTGGGAGCAGCAAGAACATCATTTCGATGAGCTTAGGAGAACTCTAATAATTGTGGTCGTTCATGAACGGCCTATTAGAGTTTTGGAGGGCCACAAGACATATGAGGATCACTTGGAGAAGGTTGTATGACAGGGAAGGCAGACTTGTTTTTCCTGTCATTGACATCATCTGGGAAATTTTGTCTATGAAAAATTAACCATAATGTAGCCTTATACCTGCAGACTTTCTTCCTCTTTCTCTTGTAACTAAACGTAGCTTCACTGCGTAGTTGTACCTCCTTTTTCCTCTTTCCGCTCTCTGTATTTCTGCTCTGTAATTTTTCTCTCCTCTGCTGCGTGTATCTTTTGTATTTCTCTCTCCTCGCCTTTGATGTAGAAGGCTTCGTTTATAGGCAATGAAGAAGCTCAGGATTAGATCATTTTTAAATTTGAATTTAACCCAATCTAAAATAGTATACATTCAAATTCAAAATTAATCCAACAGTCTTCCACCACGTCGTTCAAGTGCAGCATGAGCCAAACAACTTTGAAATTTCAAAAGCTGCATTATCTACTTCAACTTTGACCGCAGTTGATCTTATCAGGTTCCTCTTCTTTTGATTTGGATGTACCTGGCCTCTTCCTTGTCTTCCAACTGTGCTTGGAGTCCTCATTTGACGCATAAGCTGCAACTTGGATGCAAACTACTGCATATATTTTGAATTTCCTCAAGACGAAAAGATAATATTATCATAAGAAATAATGCTTACTTTTAGCTGCATCATGGAAGAAAATTAATCAACACACAAGTCCCATACGTAACTAAGCCATAGTGCTACTGTGGCTTTAATTGAGAATTAAAGACAGAGTTTGAGATATGTGTACGTATTCAAGCTGTCATGGTCAAAGTTTGCTGCAAATTGTTTGGTCTTGACCATGAATCAAACAACAAAGACCAAATGGCTTTAGAGAATCATAAGCTTAATTATGTCTTGTTTCATGTCTCTCACTGTGATTATGAAGCGGTGGGATAATGGTTTAATAACACTAAACAAAGACCATGCAAAAGTGATGATCACATCTTCCATTAAAGGCCTGGCGGTGGGAAACTTTTCATCACACTTCAAGACAAAATTTCATATGCATAATTGTAATAAAGCCATGGTGCTACTATAGCGCTGAACTAAATACAAAAAGCTCTCAAACCATGCAATTGAGCAACTGCGCAGCAAGCCTCTTTCTACGTGTCTCATTGTCAATCAAAGAAAAACATAGAAGAATCCATATTCAAAGTGAGGCACAGACAAAGCAATCGAGTAACGAGGACATCGGTGGAAAGTGAAGAGAGCAATCGGTGCATTAAAATAGAGCATTAATTGGAGTGTAGTATCAGACCCAGCAAATTCAATTGGTTTGAAAGGATGACTCCTCCCCAGTTTTGGGTTCGACACCAACAGCTCCGACAGATGCGTTTCGCAAATAGGGGTAAGAAATAAAGGCCTCTGATGAGAAGAAAACAAGAAACATTGATTAGCATAAATGCTTCCAACTATGTCTATGGGGAAAAAGAAGAAGGTAAACTGGTACCTGATTTGGTGCGCGAAAGAGAACGAATGGGGAATCTAGGCACTTGAGCCAACCCATTTATATGGACTTCAGCAATATGACTCCCTCTCTAGATCGAATTAAAATAGTTAATCCTCACCTTGAAATTGATCTCTATCTGATGATTACGCCAAAGAGGTCTCCCAAAGGATCCGAAGCTTATCGAATGGAGATGACGTCTTCTTTTTGGGATCAGAACCTTGAAGATGTGAGCTGGGCTCAAAAGGGCTGTATTAAGGGGTGTCCAGATCAATCTATGCACCGCAGTTTCTTTTGGGCTTTGTTAAATTACTTGTCCACAAATTTCGAAGCTCTACAAGGCCCACTCCAAGGCAAAAATTCGGGCCCAGCTGAATTATTCATCGACAAGTAAACAAAGGGCGACACAAAGCCCATTTCAAATTCCAGGGCCCATTATGAAGCTCAGCACATTCGGGTGTCCAATTCAAATCAGTGGACACTCTGTTAAAATTGGGTGTTCACCAAAATATGTTTTCTCGATGAGTTCAAAATACATACCCATTGAGTAAAAATTGATACAAAACTGAAAATCCCAAATAATGAACTACAGTGGTTTGATCCCTTCACAGGGTATGTAGGCAGTCTAGCGACCCACTAGATGCAATCGCAACTCCAAACAGAATCCCTGACTCCACCAGTCAAATTCTACCAGTCCCAAATGAATCACTGACTCCAGTCAAATTCTCCTAACACCACAAAAATCAAGTCCATTCCAAATCACACAAATAAAGTCCAAACCAAATCCAAGGGCTTTAAACCCTTCCCCAAACACAAATTCAAAATAAATGGGTCATCTACCCATTTAAATCTCAAAAGCCGGAACTACATGTGGTTTGATCCCGCAAAGGGTATGTAGGTAATCTATCTAGATGCAACCGCATCCTAAACACAAAATCGAAACCCTGGTCCACTTAAACCAAATTCGTCCCAAACACTACTCTAATTCCAAAATCAAAGCCCTCCAATGAGTCATCCACTCATTGGAACTCTTGAACTACGAGTGGCTTGATCCCTCTCCAAGGGTACGTAGGCAACCCAGTCAAATATCCGGGTGCAGCCACAAAAACAAACAAACATACATCCACAATTGGTTTCTTCATAAATGGAATCAAAGGGTGTTTCCCTGTAATAAGGGATTGTAATTAAGAGACACATTCTATCTTGAATGGGTCGAACCCAAAATAATAAAAACTCTATTCCCTAAATGAATACGAGTGAAATTATGTTGGGTGACATTTTCAATCACTGTGTGCAATTTTCTCTCAACAGGTGGTGGCGCCACCAAGGATCATAGCCGTCCCTAACGCACTCTAGGTGCGCCTCAATCAAGGGAGCCTGACCATGATGATGCTTGTCTTCGGCGTGGAGCGTCCGGACATTGGGCTAAAACATGTAATGCACCCCAGAATGTTACTAACGCGTACAAGACGTATCGTGAAGCAAGGGAAGCAAATTACATGGAGCAAGAAGATCAAGATGACAATCTTGCTCTTAGGGTTGAAGACTTCAAAGGCCAAGATCCAGAGACTGGCGATTTTGATTAAGTCTTTTTATTTTCCAAGAGATGTAATAGGCATTAATTGTCATATATTTTGGTAGTAGATGCCAATGGTTTAGTCTTTCTTCAAAGTAGGCTTACCCAAAATAAGTGTGATGTCTAGGAAGGTTCTGAGATTAGTGGTACTTAAGCGAGCCATCCTCCACCGACATCTCTCTACTCACCTGGTCACTTTTATTTTGGAACTACCGAAAGAAGTTAGACGTCTACCATTGTTTTTGCATTAGCTAGCATTTTGGATTAGATTTTCTTTGGTCAAAGAGACAATGATGTAACTCTGTTGGCTTATGAATAAAATTTCGAGTTCTTTTCATTATGGCTCCATTTTGATTCTGAGCATATTACTTTGTGACTACGATGGCTGGGCCATCAGTACTAATTCAAGGACATGGAATAGCCCAAGTTCCCTTGGCCAAATGGCACCTTGATTACTGTCACAGAAACTCTCTGTGCTCCTAGGGCAAATCGCACCTATAAATAACCAACGGATTTCATGAAAAAACGCATGTAGAGAATGGAAATAAGTTCCTTTATAATACCTCTAATGATTGCGAACAAAGGGGCATCTTTGAGAAGTTTATGTGTCTCTCTAGTGGACTCTATGTCACTATTTGAGCTATTAAATCCAATAAAGTCATGAGAGAAGATCTCTTGGATTTAGACACATATTGGCTTTGTCACAACAGGATCGGTCATCCTAGTCATGATATGATGATCCGTCTACTAAAGACTTCACACGGACATCCATTCTTTCGAGTGAAACGAAGCACGAATGAAAGGTTGATTCTGGAACTAAGTATGACCGCCGCCGCTGCCTATGGCACCCGCCATCGTCCACCACCAGCCTATGGCTGGCATAGTCCTTATCCATGACGCCATGGATAGCATACATCATGGTGATGACGCCCCAGGCGATGTTGCAATCACCGACTTTGCTTCAAATAGAGTTTCAGACGCTTAAGCCCAACCAAAATCCTCATTGGTTGATTCTAAGGCCTCTCGTTCGTTTTACAAAGCTCGTTCCTTAAGGGAAGTTAGGACTGGGACCGTCCTATGAAAAGGATATGAAAACACTCATTCTGTTCTTATGTAGAATCCATGGGGATTCTGTGGACTGATTCAACCAACTTGCGGACGTTTAAATATCTCATGATGTTGGTTGACGTGCAAACACGCTGGTCACGTGTTATGCCATTGTCAACTTGTAATGCTGCTTATGCTACACTCTTAGCACATATCATATGACAACGGGCTCACTCCCCGAATCATCATATTCAGTCAATTGGATTTGACTATGCTAGAGTGTTTACATCGAAGACTTTCGATGGTTATTGCAATAGGACTGATGTTGGACATCATATTCCCATGAACACACCCAAATGGTCTCGCGAAAATGACTACGATGGTAGTCTGGACATTGGAAATGCGCACCAATCTCCTTACATTCGCTTGGGGTGATGCAATATCGCATGCAGCTATGCTGATTCATCTACGACCAACTGCCACTCAATCTACCTCTGCGTTACAGCTAGTGACTGGGTACAAGTATTGTACTGACGCATATTTGAGTGTGCCATTTATGTGCTGTTTATGTGTGAGAATACGGAATAGGAACTAACTATGTGACAAGGTAGAGAGGGAGAGGGAAATGACACAAGCATGTATAGTGGTTCAGCTTGCCCTGGAGGCAAGGCTATGTCCACTTAGAGATTTCACTAAGAGTGAGGCCAAGTGACCTTTTTAGTGATACAAGTGTGGGGATCATGGATCCATCCCTTTCTAAGAAGGGGAGGACTTCCTCTTATAGCTAAAGGAAGTCTCATTCTATTCTATATTTCCGATGTGGGACATAATACAGATATTTACTTCTTTTGAAGACTTTTGGAGAGCATGGGAGGATGGCCTCTAGGCGAGATATCGGTCGACCTCCATCATGGCGAGGTAGCTCGGGTGTCGGTGTACCGGATGCATGTCATAAGCGGGACTAATCATGTCGCGGGACCCATCTACGAGGTCGTTGCTTATGTATGGCGGTATGTGGTATAAGTGATATCAACAAGTCCCCCAAGTCCCCGAGTAAGAGGCGCTTCTTGGTTGGGGAGTTTAAATGTGATGCCGCCAAGTATGAGTAACGACCCTGTTGAACGCCATACTCATACTAGTCCCCCAAGTCCGTAAGCAAGAAGGGGCTCTTCGGGTCCTGTAAAGTGTACCCTGGGAGGTTGGTGCCACAGGGGCCTCATCATTGGGCTAGTACCTGCAAATAAGATAAGAGTGTACAAAGAGCATATTGATTGCGCTAGGGCAATCTAGGTGACATTTGAGTCAAATGCATCGAGGTGTATGAATGTTTATATGAGATGCATGTTACACATTGTGTATATGCGCGTATTATGTAATGTAGACATACGACGTATAAGTCAAAAATGTATGTGGTTGTGATAGCATACAAAGTACATATGATGCAAAGATGTGTGATGAACACGATGACACATAATGATATGTACATGTTGTATGCACGTGATGCACATGTGTTAGGATCGGGAGTGTTGTTACTCGCCGAGTCCTCCAAGTCACGTAGTTAGTAAAACGGAAATTCAGACTTAGATTATGTTCGATGATGCCGGTGAGGCTAAGAATAAAGCTCCGGTATCGAAGTGACTACTTGTCATACTAGCGAGACTATGGCAAGACCATGATAGTCCCCCGAGTATGAGTGTGTAAGAATTGCGCTCGCTCATATTGAGCGGGTGATAGGTTGTGTGAGTTCTGTCCTATGGTCTTATTAATGAGATGTAAAAGAAATTTAATTGTTGCGATCAACAATAGGTGAAAAATTCAATATTTCCATTAATAGACCACAGCACGAAAAGTATGAGCATGAAGCTCAATGATAGTCTTGGTCGGGTACCATTCCACTTGTGATAAGTGGTATGAATACGTCCCCCAATTGTAGAGAACGCTCGGGAGGTGAGATGACTCAAAAGCAAGGGATTGGATCTTGGCTTACCCGTTGGGTGTACCTCGCTCGGGGCAAGGATTATAATGCCAGGGACTAGACCTTGGCCTACGTAAGGGAGCTGCCCTTTAGTTATCTCATTAGGATACCTCACTCAAGTAGAGGATTTATGAGAGCCAGTAGGCCTCATGTACAGCGACTTTGGTACCGGTTGGGGTATCGTATAGGCGTTGGCCTCCAGTATCCGTTGGAGGGCCCAGTCTCTGGTACCAGGCTGGGTAGTGAGAGGGCTTGGTACCTCTTGTACCCGATGGGGTAGCGTGAGGGCTTGTACCTGTTGGGGTAGAGTGAGGGCTTGGTGCCTCTTGTACCCGATGGGATAGCGTGAGTGTGATTGGAGGGATTTTATGCAAGGATTTGACCTTGGCTTACCCCTTGGGGGTACCTCGCTCAGGGCGAGGATTTTAAGTGCCGCACGTTACATGTTGTTTTGTGTCACATGTATACATGTAGTAATTTTAATTGGTTTGCAATTAAAGTAAGCATTAACGTATAGGCATAAACAGATATGCTATCAAAAATTAATATTGACATGCTTAGATTATGGTAATCGTTATTGAAGCATGTAAAGCATTGCATTAGCTCAAATTGAAAGAGCATAAATGAGAACTTATCTGGAGTAGTGAAGAAGTTGTATAAATATTGTAATTGTTGCAAAAACCAAATCATGTTGGAGTTATCCAAGCATGAAGCTCCATATCAACTAGCGAGTGCCGGTAGTCCGTTGTGCCTTATTTGTTTAGGCAAGTGGCTCGTAGGGCAAGTGTACCTCCTCGAAAATAAATAAGTAATTAGCAGTTTATGCGTGTGATTATAATTGACTAATTGATTGACCATAGAAATATGGAATTGATTAATTTGTGAAAAGGATTGAATTGAATCAATGATCATGTTCAATAAGCATTGACTATTTCAAGAATAATCCTGGCATGGCACGGCACATAATCCATACTGATCACATAAATTGCAGGGCAGGGAAATCATGCAATAGTATATAGAAATAAAGCAACTGTGCCATATTGGTGTGTGATAGATATGTTATGAAAATGTGCATGTTTAATCATGTATGACACAAGGTAGTTAACATCTATGAATTATGCTATAGAGTCAATCTTTGACATGTATGTTCTAATTCTTCTGAAGGTGAGAATCATGCATGACGTTGCTGATGTGAACGCGTACACATAGTTAGCAGCACTGAATTGTATCTTTGCACTTGTCAACGGCCTCATCTGAATAAGTATTGACTAGTTTTGTGCTATAAAAAGATATGCCACCACGTTGCATATGTAGCCATGCTTATTAGCAGTCGCGCAGGACAAGTGTTAGGAATTTGACCTAAAATTCCTCTTGCGGAAGCAGACAAGTGCAAAACAATATAGATAAACGATTGAGAAAACAAACACGAACTTGTTAACGAGGTTCAGCAAAGAACTTTGCCTACGTCCCCGGGCTGCTTGAGTTTCCCTATAGAAGAAGAAGAATACACGAACAAGAATACAAGAATCTCTCACAAGAAGTTCTCACCAACTCTCAAGACCTCACTTGCTCTCTCTGTTTAATGCTTCAAAGACTTGATCTACTACTACAACCTATACCCCTATTTATAGATATCTAACTAGACCCTATAAGACATTGGAAACCTATTCCCAATAGACATAGAAACCATTACCAAGTAGGATTATGTAAGCAGGTAGGAAACAATCAAAACTCCTCTTTGATCAAGGATTAACAAATCCTTATCCTATGAGGAATCAGATCCACACAACCAACAACAGGTGTTTAAAGCATGCAAGCATTGAAATATAACAAATGATAGACACAAAAGTACTCATCTTTTTTACTGGCGAAGGAGCCATTGGGTATGGTTTAGTGATGCTGGGTGTTGACAGAAGATTTTGGGGTGTCCATGTCGTTTTGTAAGGCAACGGTTCCAGGATCTATTCTTGGAGTGGGTCACCGAGAGGTGATGAGATCACTGGGATGAGATTAAAGAGACAAGCTGTTAGACAGGAAGGGTGATACGCCATCGGAAGGTGCTGCTGTGAAAAGCCCTTCGTAGGAGCTGTCAGGACCTCTTCATCGAGACGTAAAGTGGGCTGAAGCGAGGCACCTAGAGCTGAGGAAGCTACATGACCATCTGCCCAGATGGGTAGTTTAGGGAGGGTGGGTGTCCATGTCATTTTCCGGATGCCGAGAGCTTTTTTTTTTAAAACCCCAGACGAGTGTCTAATACATTCCTCGACAGTAAGAGTTGGAGAGGGTCAGCGGGTTCCGGAAGCAAGTTTCGGGTTGGGTTACTGAGGGGTGAAGGCTGCCGGGTTACGTGTTTTGTCACCAAGACATGATGAAGAGAGAATACCGGTGAGGTCACCAAGATGAGCATTGGGGGAGCGAAGTTGCTGCTGGGGAAGCTGTCGGTGAAGATGATCTGGGATTCCTGGGTGTCCAGAGAAGTTCGTTTCTTTTTTGTGAACGATACTTGGCCGAATTGAATTTTGGCTTTGACCCGGGAAGGCCCAGCGGGTACCGGAGAATGCTGAATTGTTGGGTTCTCAGAGATCATCCTGCTTTGTTGTTGTTGTTTTTTTTTTTTTTTTTTTTGCACGGGAGCACTGAGACCCCGTTGCTTAGGCAACATCGGAGCTCTTTGCCAGCACCATCAAGCAAAGGTTCTGTGTAGCTGGTGCCGGTGATCTAAAACGACAGCTGGTACTGGTGAGTTGACACGGGGGCCTGGTGGTACCGGTGAATGAAGGTGTTGTCGATAGATGCTTATTGGTATGGATTGTCGCCAGGTAGTCACTGAGAAGAGGTTCCCGGATGGGTATAAGGTGAGCTTGCCAGGGTAGACACTGTAAAGGGTTGCCAGGATGAGGCATAGGTGCCCGAAATGGTATGGGGTTGATGATGTTCTCCCAACCGAAACTGGGTGATGCCTGGCGGGTTGTACAGTGATACCCGGACATGATTCTCGTTGAAGTCTCCGAGGTGTGTTGATGTCCAGGAGTAGCTAGTGCTAGGAACTCGGATGGTTTGGGTCATGTTACTGATGAGGGTCACCCGGGAAGAACTATGATGAATCATAGGGAGCGGCAGACGTGGATTAGCTGAAGGTGGAGTGGAGCAGCTTGGTTGTAGAATTGAGGGTGCGGGGTCCTATGCGTACTCGCTGACTCATCGGAGGCCTGGAGAAGAGTGGCACTTGGGAGTGGAGTTGAGGGTGCAAGGTCTGCGCATACCCACTGACTCAAGTACCCGCTGGCTCATGTACCCGCTAACTAGGACCCAAGGTCGGAGGCTTGGGTGAGGTTGAGGGTGAGGGGTGTCCTGCATGTACCCATGTACCCGGTGACTTGTGGTACCCATACATGACTCGTGGTACTCGTACATGACTCTTGCTCAAGGTCGACGGTTCATACCCAAACTGCTAGGGACCCTCCTTCTAACGCCAATGTTTCTGTGTGAGAATACGGAACAGGAACTAAGTGTGCGACAAGGTAGAGAGGGAGAGAGAAATGACACAAGCATGTATAGTGGTTCACCTTGCCCTTGAGGCAAGGCTACGTCCACTTAGGGATTTCACTAAGAGTGAGGCCAAGTGACCTTTGTAGTGATACAAGTGTGGGGATCATGGATCCATCCATTTCCAAGAATGGGAGGACTTCCTCTTATAGCTAAAGGAAGTCCCATTCTATTCTATATTTCCGATGTGGGACATAATATAGATATTTACTTCTCTTGAAGCCTTTTGGAGAGCATGGGAGGATGGCCTCTAGGCGAGATACCGGTCGACCTCCATCATGGCGAGGTAGCTCGGGTGTCAGTGTACTGGATGCATGTCATAGGCAGGACTAATCATGTCGCGGCACCCATCTACGAGGTCGTTGCTTATGCTTGGTGGTATGTGGTATAAGTGATATCAACATGTGCCAATTGCGTCGCCACAGTGATCTATGACAGATCCTTACAGACGAATGGGCAACTACGTTGGATCATCCGCCATTTAATGCCCTTGCAAGGTGATCTCATTACCTCTAGATTTGCGGGTTGTCACTTTGATGACACAGTCTTCCCATCGTTAGGGGGAGATAAGAACACGGATGTTCAGCAGGAATGACAGGAATTGTCGTGGTCTGTCCCCACTATGTCTCATCTCGATCCGGGTTAAAGTGATGAGATCACACAAATATGCTGCAAACATGCCTACAAGGAAGGGAGTCCCTATGAGAGGATGTAGCACCACCCTACACGGAGGCAGGCATGGCGCCAACGCCAAAGAGAGTGGCACTCTGGCATTATAGGCCATGGCCCCAGCTAGGATGCGTGGGAGGCCCGTGGGTTCGAAGGATACCATGGCATAACCCCATCCTTTGATCATTGACACTCAAAATCCGTCTCATGAGAATCTTCTGGATTAAGGTTATTGTTGGGGGACGCCTCAATGTCAGAACATATTCCTGAGAATATAGAGCTATATGAAAATTACAGTAGTCTACATGAGACGTGGGATAGAAACTCCATCATAATTGATGATGTAGTTGCGCGTTTCGTTGCGCATGAGTTTGTTGAGTCCGATGACATCAAACCACGCTCCGTTGATGAATGTATACCAATGTAAAGAAATTTGGCCTAAATGAAAAGATGTGATCCAGGTTAAGATGGATTCTCTAAAGAAAAGGAAGGTTTTGAGCCAGTGATGCCCACACCTCCTAACATAAAACCTGTTGACTAATGGGTCTTTGTTAGAAAGCGTGATGAGAAAAAGAGATGGCAATCTCTCCTTATAGCGCAAGGTTTCTCACAAAACGCCATAGAATCGACTACAATGAGACATATTCTCTCGTAATGGATGTTACTGCACTCCACTACCCTGTCAGTTTGGTAGTTTCTAAATAACTGATCATGCAGCTTACAAATGTGGTCACTATGTATCTCTATGGGGATCTAGATACGGAATGTACATGAAGGTTCATGGTAAACTTCATTTACCCAAGTCAAGTGGCTCTAGACCACGGAGCGCGTTTGCAATGAAGTTGAAACGCTCACTAAAGTGACTACTTGATTGGGAAATGGACGTGCCCGCGTGTTTCTATAACAATTTTCGGATTCTATTGTGGTTCATGTTGGACATGATCTTCATTGGAAGCTCTTAAAGAGTTATTGGAAACCGCTTCACACTTGAAATCCGATTTTGAGATGAAGGATTTTGGGAGAACACGATTATGACTCGGTTTGGAACTTGAGCATCGTGTCGATAGATGCTTAGGCATTTTGACAAGGTCAAGCCTTCAAGCACTCCCATGATCGTCTGTAGTCTTGATCCTGAAAAGGATCTTCTTCATTCAAAGGAAGATGACGAAGATGTGTTAGAGGCAGAAGTGCCTTACTTAAGTATAATAGATGCATTATTGTACTCAGCTCAATGCATAAGACCGGACATCTCATATGTTGTGAACTTGTTAGCTAGATATAGCTCTGCGAAAACGCGACACCATTGGATTGGTGTAAAAGATATCTTTCGGTACTTGAGATGTACGATTGATATGGGCTTGTTCTATCCTTACAAAGAGATGATTGTGAGCCCCGGAAATATGTATCGAGCTTAATGGAGAAATTTTCATAAAGTGAAAACCTCAATTTGAGGGTTGGATGATAAAGTACACGACACGACGAGTTCGTGGAAATTTTCGGGGAATTCTTCGGATACCCAAAGTGTTTATAATGAATTTCCGAAGTTTGGAAATTATGGAAATTTATTTAAATAAAAAGAAATTTTCGCGGTGCAATCTTGGCCAGCCATCCACCCACCGCTTGATCGTGGCTGTTCACTATTACTTGGACAAATTTATATATAGGTGTTTGATCAGATGGAAGATCCAGAATGATCGAGACTTCGAGAGAGAGAGAGAGAGAGAGAGAGAGAGAGAGAGAGAGAGAGAGAGTTGGGAGCTCTCTGACCCAACATCACAACCCGGTCGGCGCTCCACCTCCGGCCGGCGCACGGACACCATCGCCTGGGTCTTGTCGTCGCCGTCACGACTGTGGTCTTCGATCGCCCATGCACCGGACGAGGAGGGAGAAACGACCGTGAGAAGATCGGACTGCTCCGGCGAAGTTCAGCCATTTCCGGCCACCGTCTGGGCCACATTCGGTATAGAAATTCCTCCTCTCGCTTTTCTCTACACATTAGGTTAATTAGTCTTTGAAATTGATCGAGTTTTGCTGGTTTTGTTTCTGGGTTCATCTCGGTTCAGGCGTTGTTCTTCGACGCCGGCGATTTCTCTGGCTTTTCTTGGTTTGTTCTGGCTTCGCTGCTCCTGTTGATGAAGGCTGACAACGATTTGGAACTGGGTTTAGGAACTCGCTGAGTTGTGAGCATCGAATCAACAGCTTGTCATCGGCTTTGTTCCGTAGAACCGAGTTTGAGCACCGAAGCAACAGTTTACGAATCAAAGCTCTCAAAGGTATAATGCAGAACCTCGAATCAAAGTTCTGTTCTCTGAAAGTTTTTGGACTTTGGATTGGGATTGATTGCCATGTTGTATGCTCATTTTGAAAAGGTTGACCGGTGATGCATGAGTTAAGTGTATTGGGTTGACTATGAGATGTTGTTTGCATGTGCAGAATGGGTTGGTAGTGACTGGAGTTGGTACTGAAATTTTGAATTTAAATCGATTATTTGGAATGTGCAATGAACTGTGGAGTTGTGGTGGAGCTTGAATTGCCTTGGTTGTGTGTTTAGTTTGTTTAGTTGTTGTCAGTTAATTGTATTGAGTTGTTAAGCTGGAAAGTGGCTATTATATTTAAGAACTGAAAGTACAAAAGATGTGATTTAGTTGTGAGTGTGGCTGTGGAATATTTGGAAAATGGTCAAGCTTGGGTGCCCATAGTGGTTTTGGGTACACCTTGCATAAAGGTTGGAATAAACAGTGGGTGTCCTTAGTATTTTCCATCGAATTACTGTGTGTGAAGTAAATTGGAATCTTTTGTTGGTAAAATCATTATGGATTTGCTTGTGCATTTCACAACTTGATAGTAAGTAAAGAAAGGAAAATAAGTAAAGGTTCGGTAATTTGGGTTAATTATCGAACCTATTACAATTGGTCGAACAATGGTCAAAATGGTCAATCCTGGTCAAACCAGGAAAGATTGGTCAAACCTTGGTCAACTCCTTGTCCAACCAGGAACAGTGGGTTTAGACGATTTATTAATCGTCGAGATTTCGTAAAATTGTTCAATGGATTATTAACTACCAAAATGTCGGAATTTAGGATTCCAGTTACCCGAGGAACGGAAGGTCCGCGACTCTCGGAGTACGTGAGAGAAAGCATCGGAATCCAGGTAGGGATTCAGGACTCTCCTCAGTTGGTGATTTTCTTATATATTTTCTTATCTACGTGATGCATGATGAAAGTATGTTGTTAGTTCAAATTTAATATGTTTTTAAGTTAACGTGCGTATAAGATTTTGATGGCGGTGTGTGAGAGCGGAAAGGTGGTCAATGACTACCTTGGGGATTAGCCACCCCTAAACCTCCGGAGGGTTAGCTACACCGGTCGGATGGTGCGCAATCGCAATGGTGACACGGTTCCGTGTGTGTAGCTAGTGTGTTAAGTTTGGCGCTCTGTGACTGGTAAGGTCAGATGTTGGTTCTACGGAACCAGGCCATCAGGTAAAACGCACGTAGTTTTCTAATCATGCATCGGGTTTTTAAAGTTTGTCGTTCCTTTAAATATTTGGTTTAAGCATGTTTTCATACTGGAGCTCCAAACACTTATCTGTTGATTTTCAAACCAAGTCGAGTTAGAGTTCCTGTTGAGCAGCGAGGACGAAAGCTCACCCCTACAATAGTATGAATGCAGGTACTGTGCACTGGTGACAGGATAATAGCGGATGGAGCTGGGTGTGCAGAACAAGTTCGGTAAATTACCATGTGAACCTTATTCTAAATTGTATTTCTCGAACTTCATGTTTTGGAACTTGTGGTTATCTAGTCTCGTGTCATCTTTTAGTTGAATTCTCTTCAAGTGAAATTCAACCTTGTGTGAGCCTTTATCCAAGTTCTGGACGAATGAAATAGATTTCAGCAACTCAAGTTTTTCACCTCAAGATTATTTGTAGCTTCTGCTGGGTTTGTACAAAAAGTTTTTCAAACAAAATGCCTAGCGGTTCTCTAGGATGTAAATCGAGCGTTCGGTTTATGTTTTAGAGACTCGCGGCACTGTGACGTGCTTAAGCTGGTGAGGTGCAGCTTGGGGCGTTACAATGATGGATTCAAAACCATCACACACCAGGAACGCCACCAACACTGGCATGCGTCCTCTATCTCCATCCCAAAATGACATGTGGTTTGGAAGGTTTTGCTGACGTTGGGTATCTCTCTGACCCACACAAAAGTCTTCCCAAACAAGTTAAGTGTTCACTATGGGTAAAGACCGTAATATCTTAGAGGTCTACAGAACAGACCTTAATCTCTATATCTTCGAACCATGCAGAGATTATTGCTCTTCATGAAGTAGTTCGTGAATGTTTATGGATTGGATCCATAATTACGCATGTTCGAACAATTGTGGTTTGAAGTTTACCACAGATGACCCTACAAGATAATGCTGCTTGTTTTGAAAAAATGAAGCAAGGCTATATCAAAAGCGATAACACCAAGTATAATCAGCAACAACAGACTCTCCTCAAGATCAAAGTGAACTAGGTTCGATCTAAGGATAGTGTGGCAGACTTGCTCACTAAGTCATGTCCTAAATTCTACCTTCGAGAAACGTGTTGGTAGCATCGTTTGAGGAAGTTATCTGAACTCTCATGACTGTAGTCATCAGGGGAGATGCAGACATTAGGGGGAGATGTCTACACGTATGGTCTCGAAACGTGAAGGGTGTGTTGTGCTCTTTTTTCCCTTCGACCAAGGTTATTTTTGTCTCACAGGGTTTTTCTTACTCAGCAAGGTTTTTAATAAGGCAGCGAGAGGAGCACCGCATTTGGGCGACACAAAGGGGAGTGTTCAAGTAAATCCAGAATATGTGTCTGGCCCAAACTCTAGGTTACTTGACCTAGTAGTAATGGGGTTTTAATTAGAGATAATCTCGGAGAATATCTTAGAGATATCCATTCATTGTATGATTATCTTTCCTTGTACAATTCAGATTTTATGCATTGTAATCCTCTATATAAAGAGGCCCATATTATCAATGAAAGTACACAACAATTCTCTCTCAATTATCGTTTCCCTAGAAGGCACAATTTCTGCTTCTCTCGGCACTTTGAGCAACTTGATTCAATTGGATCTCAATAAAAATCAACTTTCTGGTTCCATTCCTCCATCTTTAGGTGATCTGACAACCTTACCACTCTCTATCTCTATGATAATAAACTTTCCGGCACCATTCCTAGATAGATAGGGAACCTTATATCCCTTGTGGATCTACAATTGGACGGAAATCAAGTCAATGGTCCCATTCCCAATTCATTTGGTGACTTGAGCAACTTGGAATCCTTACTCCTCAGAGCTAATCAACTTTCTGGCTCCATTCCTGAGGAGATGGGGAATTTACTGAAGTTGGATATATTGGATTTGGATACTAACCAATTTTCTGGTCATTTGCCCCAAAATATTTGCCGTGGTGGGTCGCTAGAAAAATTTTCAGCACACCAACCATTTCACAGATCCAATCCCCAAAAGCTTGAAAAAGTGCAAAAGCTTAGTCAGACTCCGCCTTGAAGGTAACCATTTCACAAGCAACATATCTAAAGAACTCGGTGACTATCCAAATCTTCAATTCATAGACCTAAGCCACAATAACTTGTACGGAGAAATCTCACCCATCTGGGGAGAATGTTCGAGACTAGGAACCCTACGAATTGTGGGAAACAACCTTACTGGTAGTATACCACCTGAGATTGGCAATGCAACCCAAATTCATGTACTTGATCTTTCTTCAAATGGTTTAGTTGGGGTGATTCCAAAGGAAATTGGGAAATTGACTTCTTTGCTCAATCTGATGTTGAGTGACAACCAACTTTGGGGTGGTATACCCTCAGAATTTGGATCATTGACCAACATTTTGCATCTTGATTTGTCCACTAACAAATTGAATGAATCAATTCCAAGAGTTTTGGGTGACTTGCTCCAATTGAACTACTTGAATCTAAGCAACAACAAGTTCTATCAAGAAATTCCATTTCAGTGGGGAAACTAGGTTCACCTCTCCCAACTAGATTTAAGTCATAATTCACTTGAGGATAGGATACGAGAGATGAGCAAAATGCAAAGCTTGGAGAAGCTGAATCTTTCTCACAATAATCTTTCCGGTCTCATCCCCAATTTTGACCATATGAATGACTTGAATCTCATCGACATGTCATACAATCAGTTGCAGGGTCCCGTCCCCAACAACAAAGCCTTTCAACATGCTGCCTTGGAAGGTAATAAAGGATTGTGTGGCAAGGTCAGAGGACTTCAACCCTGCTTTATTCCTACTGTGGGAAATAAGCATACCTCAAAAAAGGATCGAAAGATCATGTTTTCAATCATTTCCCCTATCTTGGGAGTACTTGTACTTGCTTCCCTTGGATTTGCCTTGATTAGAAAAGGAAGGAGAAAAGGCCAGGACACAGAACAGGGTGGCATGCATAATGAAGTTTTTTCAATATTTGACTTCGATGGTAAAAAAATGTACAAAGAAATAATCGAGGCAACCAATAATTTTGATGCTGGACAATGCATCGGAAAAGGAGGATCCGGAAGTGTCTACAAAGCAAAGATGCTATCAGGCAACACAGTTGCAGTGAAGAAACTCCACCCAATACTCGATGATGAGGAGTCGTCTCGGAAGGAATTACTTAGCGGAATAAGGGCACTAATGGAGATACAGCATCAGAACATTGTGAGACTTTGTGGTTTCTGCTCACATGCCCATCATTCGTTTTTGGTCTATGACTACCTAGAAAAAGGTAGCTTGGCTTCAATCTTCAGCAAAGAATACGAAGCTGGCAAATTTGACTGGAGCACAAGGATGAGGATTGTGAAAGGTGTAGCTCATGCCCTATCTTATATGCATCACGATTGCTCTCTGCCAATTTTGCATCGAGACATATCAAGCAACAACATACTGCTCCATTACGAATATGAGCCCATTGTTTCAGACTTTGGCACCGCTAGGCTTTTACATCCAGACTCATCAAATTAGACTGCCCGCGCAGGCACATATGGATATATAGCACCAGGTAATAAACTATCTAAACGAAATGTATTATAAATTTTATACTTAGCCTAGATATTAATGACTTTCTGTTCCTCAAATGTTTTTGGCAGAGCTATCTTACACAATGAAGGTAACCGAGAAATGTGATGTTTATAGCTTTGGGGTGCTGGCACTGGAAGTGATAATGGGAAAGCAGCTGGCTGATTTCGTCTCCTCCTTTTTGACTCCAACCAGCAACGAAGGCATACTGCTGATGAATGCCTCCTCCCTCCTACACCTGATGTTCAGAATGAATTGATAACCATTGCAAGGCTAGCAATTGCATGCAAAGATTCATATCCACAATCCAGGCCAACAATGCACATGGTTTCTCAGGTGTTATCATCCCAACCTGCAAATTCCTCTAAACTGCCGGAGATTACACTTGAACGACTCATTAATTAAGATCTTGATTGTGTGATCTACGAGTGTGGCACGACAATAAGTTCTCTTCAATTCTTAGGCATTTTCATATATGTAACCTTAATTTGAGTATTTCTTTTCATGCAAAATTTACATGTATTTGGTCTTCATTCAGAGGACAAAAAGAATAAAATTCTCGAGTTACCCTTTCATACAATCTTTTGCTTTTGCAATGTCAGTTCCATTACAAACCAATTCAGTCAATAACTCAATACAATTAAACAAAACATAAACAAAAAACCATCATATAATCTGGGTGTATATAATCTTCGTTTTGATGCACTGTTTTCCTGATGTGGGTATTTGATATAGAAAGAACAATTGAAGAAAAGGAATAAAAAGCGATGCAAGAGAGTTACCGGTGAATATGCTTAGCTATTACTGTAATTAATTATATTTGAGGTGAAAGTAACAAACCACAGCTTCTGCTATCAACATCAATCGATTCTCAGATACTCCATCAATTGCGGTGGGGAATTCTCGCTGAGCTCGACATGGGTTCCTTAGATAGCTTCATAAGTTCATATTCTCCCATCTCCTCCTCACTCACGAGATATCAAAGGGGGCCGTCTGGGTGGAAAAGTTTGAAGAAAAACAGGAATACACACACACATATATATATATATACATATATATATATATATATATATTCCTTTTTATGGAGATCAAACCATATCCTCAAAGGTTTTTCTAAGCTCACACACTGCCCCGAGGGCGGGGGGTCAAGACGATTACTCACCCCCCTACCATCAAGAATAGATTGAGATTAAGCATCAGTGGGATTCAAACCCGAGTGTGGGGATTCCACACCTAGAGGCTCTTACCAACTCGATCACCTGTGGTGGTTGGATCTCTAGGATTTGAAACTAGGATGGATCATATTCCTATGTGAGAAGGATCGGGCTAATTTGTGGCATTCTGGATTTGGATCTGAGAAGCATTTCTCTATTGTATTTGTTTTGTGCTTTTTGTTACTCCTTGTACCCAAATTCACCTGTTTACTAGTCATCTGGATGGTAAATGACAACAATCTTAACTTTTTTCGTATCAAATATTTAGTAGACCCAAAAGTTAACTTATTATTCCGTATACGTTTTGCAGTGTTCTAAACTCGGCCGCCCAGGCTGCGCTGGGCGGTAGCTCTCCGACTCGACTAGGCGCCGCTTGGGCGGCAGCTCTCTGACTCGACTAATGCCAAATTGGAGTTGTTGGGTGGACTGCAGTTGGGCGGCCGCCTTGGTGGTCTAGGCAGGCGACTAATCGTCTGGGCGGGGGTGGTTGGGAGCTAGGCAGCCTTTCTAGGCGGATATATAAGTTGTTTCATGGAGTATGAAGGCTCAGAGAGAGAGAGAGAGAGAGCGGAGGAAACGACTCTGATAAGAGTAGCTGAAAAAACAGAAGGCTAGAATATTGATAGTCATTGTGATCTTGGTTATTGTTTCCAGTTCTGTTGTGTGATAATTGAATGAACAATGAAGAAAGTTAAGAAAAATCGATGAAAAGAGAGATGAGAGAGAATGTGGAGGCGGTGGCTGCTGGTTTCCCAGAAGATGGTTTCGCACAAGAGAGAGAGAGAAGGGAATGAAAATGAATACAGTAATTTATTGTTTCAGAGAGAGAGAGAGAGAGAGAGAGAGAGAGTAATTCGTGGCTCCGGTTAGTTGAGAGAGAGAAAAGATTGGATGGGCACACGTGCAGCCCTGCACGAATCATAATTGAATGCTACTTCTTCTTTTTTGTTGTTTTTTTTTTTGGTCAATAGCTTCTTCTTTTTGGTTGGATAATTGAATACTGTACTTTTTTTTCCGTCGTCAATTCTACCGCCTACTTCAATTCTACCGTCTAGCTATAATTTTATTTAGTTAATTAAATAAGTATTTAGTTAAAAAAATAGTTAATTAAATAAGTATTTAGTTAAATGCTATAAAAATTAAAATTAAAATTAAAAAAATACAAAACCGCCTAGGCGCCGCCTAGTCCCCCTCCTAGGCGTTTGGGCGCTAGTCCCCTATCCACCGCCTGACTAACGTCTAGCGTTTTTTAGAACCTTGACATTTTGAGAAATCTTCTTTCCTAAACACATGGCACGCTCAAATCGGAATTCGTATGAAAACGTTACGCTCTAAAAACCCGGGCTACTATTTTTAAATGAGGGTATAAATAGGGAACTTATTACCATTTTGGGTAAGTCGAAAATCAGAATTCACCCAAAACCCTAGTCCTTAAGAGAAAATGACATGATAAATGGTGATAAGATGTTATTTGACATAAAATGTCATATCATAATGCCCAAATCTTGGCCTTAAATTCTAACCGACAATCATTTTCCTCACCCTGACTTACACGCCAAGCAAGCATTAATCACATAACATAATTCCACAAATTATGTGAAATGCATTTAGGAAAAATTGGTAAAGTTGTGAGAATTAATTAATTGCAAACACCGAGGCCACATTTTTTGGGCATGAGATTTTTTTCTCTCTGACCTAGCCGCACGCTAGGGTTTACTCTCAATCTTTGGGAGCTTAATCTTTCGTCCACTTCCATGGATGTCTTGAGTTGGAATTGCAGGGGAATCTGCAACACAACTACTACAAGGGCGCTGAGGGATTTGATCACACAGAATCAGCCTCAGATTGTCTTTCTCTGTGAAACAAAAATCAATACTTTGAGGGATTTTAAAGCGTTGCACAAGGATCTAGGGTTTGCGTACACGAAGGAGGTCTTGAGCGTTGGTCAGGCGGGAGGCCTGGTGTTATTTTGGACAGAGGATGTCGATCTGCATGTGCGTACTGTCTCTGCGCATCACATCGACGCAGAAATTAGGGGTGCACCTGGTGAACCGTGGTGGAGAATAACAGGGTTCTATATATGGTCATGCAAGGACAGGAGATGGTGGGGATTCTTGGCAGCTTCTCCATGATTTGGCTGATTTAGATTCTCTTCCTTGGGTGATAATTGGCGACTTTAATGAAATACTGAACAATAGTGAGAAGTTAGGAGGGCCTTTGCGTAGTGAAAGACAGATGCGGGGTTTCCGTGATGCATTGTTATATGGTGATCTTGTTGATCTAGGGTTTCAGGGTGCAAAGATGACCTGGTGGAATTTTGAGACTCAAATACTTTTGGATAGAGCAGTTGGTACCTCTACATGGAGTGACGTCTTTGGTTATTCAAGGGTGAAGCACTTGCCGCCCAGTGATTCTGACCACGTTCCCATTCTGTTATAAGCTAGTTTTGTACCTCTGCCCAAGCGTCCTAAGCGCCACAGGTTTAAATTCGAGTCTTTTGGTTGCAACACCAAGAGTGTGATCCTCTTGTGTTATCTAATTGGAAAGCAGAAGATGGAGGTGCTCCTATGTTTGTACTAACAAGAAAGATCATTAACACGAGATGTGCCTTGGAATCTTGGCAGCGTGATACATTTAGACTGCGTCAAAATCAGATGGTGGATATTCGGAGCAGATTGGAAGTGCTTATGAATGAGCTGATGTCTGAGGTAGTTTACAATGAGAAGAAAGTTTTAATGATTTCTTTACAGGATATTCTGTCGCATGAAGAGGCATTTTGGAAGAAACGGGCCAAGGTTACTTGGTTGCAAGAGGGTGATAGAAATTCGGGTTTCTTTCACAGGGTGGCAGCTAATCGGAAGCGCAAAAATAATTTGTTGGGACTGTTTGATCATGAGGGGCAGCGGAAAGATGATGATGAAGGTATGGAGAATATAGTGACTTCATATTTTTCAAAGATGTTTAATGCCACTAATCTTGATGTTGACCCAATTAATCTGACCTTAGCGGTAATTCAGCCGTGTGTTACTAGTGATCTGAATAAAAAGCTATGTGCCCCGTATTCAGAAGACGAGGTCAAGTGTGCTTTATTTTTGATGTACCCGACGAAATCCGCTGGCCCTGATGGTATGCCTCCATTGTTTTTTCAGCATTATTGGGATCGGAGGATATTGGGAAAGATGTTACTGAGGCAGTACAAAGCTTTCTGCACACTGGTTCTTTGTTAAAACAGATAAATTTTACTCACATTTGTTTAATACCAAAGGTGCAAAATCCTGAGAATATGGCAGACTTACGACCTATTGCACTTTGTAATGTTATTTACAAACTTTGTTCTAAAGTAATTGCAAACAGACTGAAGGTTTTCTTGCCATCTATTATTTCTCCTTTTCATAGTGCATTTGTGCCTGGGAGACTGATCACGGCTAATATCCTAGTGGGTAATGAAGTAG
Organism: Rosa multiflora; assembly: GCA_002564525.1. Classification (NCBI taxonomy): domain Eukaryota; kingdom Viridiplantae; phylum Streptophyta; class Magnoliopsida; order Rosales; family Rosaceae; genus Rosa; species Rosa multiflora. The sequence continues at coordinate 90,489 of BDJD01003258.1, read as the reverse complement.
CTCATTTTGTCCATAACAAAAGGGAAGGTCAAGTTGGGTATATTGCTTTGAAGTTGGATTTGAGCAAGGCCTATGATTGTATGGAATGGGTATTTTTGTGCAAGGTTTTGGAGAGATTTGGCTTTGCTTCTACATGGATAGATGTTGTTATGCAATGTGTTTGCTCTGTGATGTACTCTTTTCTGGTTAGAGGGAAGCCTAGAGGCCTGGTTATTCCAACTAGGGGTTTGAGACAAGGGGATCCATGATCACCCTATCTTTTTCTTATTAGTGTAGAAGGCTTCTCGGCATTGTTACAACAAAAGCAACGGTTGGGGTTATTACCTAGTATTTCTATTTGCTCAGGAGCACCATCTGTCAATCATTTGTTATTTGCAGACGATAGTATGCTATATGCTCAAGCTACTTCGGAAACTTGTTTTCATATCAAAGATGTTATACAGACATATGGAAGGGCTTCAGGTTAGGTGGTTAACTTTCATAAAAGCTCTGTTGTGTTTAGTAAGAATGTTGCAGATTGTGAGCAAGATAGAGTGGCTAATATGTTGGGTGTTGAAGTGGTGGAGTCCCATGAGAGATACTTGGGTCTTCCTACTTACATAGGACGCAAGAAAACAGCTACCTTCCTTTATATAAAGGAGCGGTTAGCTGAAAAACTGAAGCATTGGCAAGGCAAGATGTTGAGTGGTGCTGGTAAGGATAGTTTGATCAGGGTGGTGGCTCAAGCTCTCCCTAATTATGCTATGAGTGTGTTTCAATTGACAAAGAATTTTTGTGAAGATCTTGAGCAGATGTGTGCTAGATTTTGGTGGGGGAGTATAGATGATAAACGAAAAATACATTGGAAGAAATGGGATCATTTGTGTCATGCCAAGGAAGAGGGTGGCTTGGGTGTTCAGAGCTTATTAGAATTTAATTCTTTGATGTTGGCGAAGCAAGCTTGGTAGGTTGTCTCTAACCCAGATACTCTTGTGGCACAATTGTACAAAGCTAGATATTATCCTAATGGTTCTTTTTGGAATGCAGAAGAACATGCTACTCCTTCTTATTCTTGGCGTAGCATTTTTTCTACTCGAAATTTATTGATTGAAGGTGCTCATTGGCAAATTGGGAATGGAAATAATGTTCTCATGTTGCAGGATTCTTGGATTCCTAATACTATTACTCATAAACCACAGCTGTTGAGGCCGGTGCAAGATAATTTGGCCAAGGTGAGTGAGTTGATTGTTCCTCCTAATTCTTGGGATGAGTATAAAATTTGTTCCACTTTTATACACTCAGATGCAAAAGCTATTCTAGCAATTCCTTTGAGTGCTAGAAGTCCAGATGATAGATTGACTTGGGATTTGGGGAAACAAGGTATGTTTACTGTCAAATCTGCATATCGTCATGCTTTCTCTAAAACTGCATCTACTCTTTCTCCTTCTGTTGTGACCAATCAAAGAGTGTGGAAGAACATTTGGCATGCCAAAATCCCTAGCACGGCAAAGGTTACTGCTTGGAGGATTTGTCATAATATTCTGCCTAATCTAGACAGATTGGTATCAAAGAATGTTATTTTAGAATCTCAGAGTTGTGTTTTTTGCAATGAGGTGGAGACAATTATTCATCTTACTAGAGATTGTGCTTTTACTAGAGAAGTGTTGTCTACCAATTTGCAAATTGCTGGCAGTTGTTTTGGGGGGGGATTCTGATCAGATGGATGCTCTTAATTGGTTGAATTTGTGTGTTGGGAAGTTATCAAAAACAGACTTTGATCAACTGTTGCATTTTATTTGGGGAATTTGGAAAGAAATGAATGATAGGGTATGGGAAAACAAAATCACTTTAGCTCATGATATAGCTCTCATGTCTTCTGTCAGACTTAGTAACTTTATTTTTCACAATACAAAATTACATGGTTCTCAGGGAACTAGGAAAATTTTGAAGTGGCAGTGCCCTCCTGTGGGTTGGTTGAAGGTGAATTTTGATGGAGCTTTTAGTCCGAGCTCTGTCAAAGCAGCAATTGGTTTCTTAGTCTGTGACTCTCAAGGGACTTTTTTGGGAGCAGTGGGGAAGGTAGTTACTCGAGTTCAGTCTGCTGAACATGTCGAGCTCTTGGCTTGTAAGGAAGCATTTGGTTATGTGATGGAACATGGTCTATGTCCAGTAATTTTGGAGACTGATTGTTTGGTTTTGAAGCAACAAGTGTGTCAGGAGGAGATGCAAAATTATTTCTATTCTTGGAAGGTTATATGAGGACCTCAGACAAGATTTGAAAGAGGTGAACCAAGTTAGAATTATTCATGCTAGAAGAGAAGCAAACATGGCTACGCACAAATTGGCAGCTCATGCTACAGATTTTGATCAAGCTTTCTTTTGGTCTAATATTCCTTCCTTCATTCAAGATGTAATAGAATCTGAGTAAGGAATACATTTATCTGTTTATTAGTTATCAATAAAGTCTAACATCATTCAACTAAAAAAAAAGAGTTTCAAAAATTTCAGAAAGCAGTTACTCTGTCATCCCAATCTATTATTTGTATACAATTTTTGTCCACTGTTTGATTAGCTAGCAATCTAGCATGTTCAACATTTGCCATAAATTATAACTAATTTATATTGTCAATGTTGCAGAAGAGAAGATGAGTCAGCTCCATCAGCAAACGAAGATCACTGCCTCAAAGAAAATAGGTATCAACATCCCGAGTCCGAGGCCACGGATCGGCAGTGCCTTTTCCAATGCAAAATCAACACATACGAGTACGGACTGTCGTGTTGATCCTACTTGTAACCTGCCTAAAATGCCCCGCCAGCCCCCCCAAACAATTCCCATTGTAATGCCCGCCCGCCGCCCCCCCCCCCCCCCCCCAACAAGTCCAAGTGTACTAATGTGTTGATTAGAACAGCAGCTCGCTTACGGAGTCAATTCTATAAATCAAATTTTGACACCAAACTTCTTTTCATCCAAATTGATCAAATGATTTTGAAACTTTCGTAACCAAAAAGAAAAAAAGTCATGGACTCATTATTTTCCATTCAAACATGCTTGAGGACTATTATTGATGTAAAATCACGATATGGAAGAAGAAGATCAAACCTTTTATGACAAACATTAAACAATAGCACAAACAAAAATGTAGATACATATTTAAATGAAACCAAGATTTCTTCCTATTTTCTACATAACTCCTCACTGCAGCTGAGTGAACCATCTTTTCCAAGCTGCACCATTCTATCAGCCTGACGTCGAACCTCTTTTGCCTTGGCAACAGCGGTTTCAATGCACTCGTGCTTCACCAACTGTGATACCATCGTCCTCAGCATATACATGCGATGAGCCGCGGTTCGGTTCAGCTTCCCTAACTTCGTCATTCTCTGATATACACAACCACACAAACTGTGAGAGTCAAGCTTCAAAATAATTCAAGCGAAGGTGACCTATATTATTCGCATATTAGCCTGCTGTAATCACTGTTCTCAAAAACATCAAAGCAAATAAATTAAGACCAATAGAAAAATAATCTTGCTAAACACATAATGCATGTGCTCCCAATTCCAAAGTGCTATGGAAATGGCAGCAATCTAAATGAAGTAGATTGCTAAGGATGTTGCTAAAGATCTTGCAGTACTCAAGATCCTTTGTATATCAATTAAGGTATGTTCATTTCATGATAACCAGTGTTTTCCTCTGATATGCAGAATCACATAATACATTTGTTCCCACTATGCCTGCATTAACCAGATGCACTATGGAATCAAAGTTCCAAGGCTTTGGCAAAAACAAAGAAAATTGCCAACTTCTGAGAAGAGAAACTCTCAGGTTGCAAGAGTCAATGGGGATAATTCTGTTAAAATACCACAGTTGCTTTGTCGCATAAACACATTGCAAGGAATCCGGAGTGAGTTAGAAGTTTTGGAGAAACAAATTTGGGACAGACTTTTTGAATGGATTGGGGAAGAAGTTTGAGCTCTCTCCTGCAGCTTGTGTGGAGGTAATCACACAACATTATGAGGTAGTAGCTTATAAAATGGTCTTCCACTACCTCAGTCACGTTCTCTGGGATGGTTTGTATGTTGCCTTCACTCTTATATACGTAGAATAGCATGCTAATCATGATTTCATGGTAAAAATAATTTGTGATATTGCCATGAACATACTCTCAGCAGACTTGATTATAATTCATGATAGAAAATGGTCAACAATAAAAATATTTGATGGGCTGACATCTCTCAACTTAATTGTTAATCAAATTGAGGTTAGTGTTTACTTTTTACTTCCCTCTCTGTATTGTTTTTGCCATTTATGTCATTCTATGTTGTCCTTTATAGATTCTAATCTTACTATTACTATTTCTTGCAGTCTCCCAATACATGGTTATTGGTTTTTAAAAAATCAACAGGAAAGACAAATCGCCAAAACAGAAGTTCACTCAGCTATGAAGGGAAATTAGCTGGAAAAACAAAAGTTCACCAAGCAATGAGGGGAAATGTAGAAACTATGTCATTGCATTTTTTGTTTTCGAACTAAAACATGTAAATCAGTCTTTTTCATTGACACACATACAGAACCAAAACAAAAGAGTTGACTTTGAATGTAATCCACAATACCAGATAGGAAATATACAACTTGTATGTAAAAGCTGTAAGTGTAGAAAGTTACCTCTTTCGATTTTTGTTAGGGGTTGATTAGAACAGCTGCTTGCTTACGGAGGCAATTCTATAAATCAAACTTTGACACCAAACTTCTTTTCATCCAAACTGATCAAATGATTCTGAAAATTCCGTAACCAAAAAGAAAAAAAAGTCATGGACTCATTATTTTCCATTCAAACATGCTTGAGGAATATCTTTGAAGTAAAATTACGATATGGAAGAAGAAGATCAAACCTTTTATGACAAACATTAAACAATAGCACAAACAAAAATGCAGATACAAATTTAAATGAAACCAAGATTTTCTTCCTATTTTCTATTGCTGCAGCGAGTGAACCATTTTTTCCAAGCTGCACCATTCTATCAGCCTGACGTCAAACCTCAGCTCCCCTTATTTGTGTGTGTGCACACACCGACTATCCGATTTTGATGTAAACGTTGGTATATATTGACTGAGCTATGACTAATGAGCATGATATAAGTCCTATTTGTGTGTGTGCATACACCGACTAATATTGATTGTCTAATACTGTCTTTCAATATGAATTTGCTTCTCAGTCTTTACCATCAGATATAAATTACCAAGATGCACAGCAGATACTCTGCCTCTAATAATTTCTCTCCCATTAGCTTAACTTCATATTAATAATGACATCAAAAGTGCATTACCTCAAGATGCGCAGCAGTCTTATAATCTAGAACAACATAATCATCTCCAATCCATGATAGAATGCTTTCACCCTGGCTGAAAGAGTAAACCCAATCCCATTATTCTAGTCCCCTACATATACACATAAGAATTTGTTAGAAAGAAATCAGCAAACATCGACATTTCGTACAACAATGTGGAAGCATTCAAAAACTGCATAACAAAATCAATCTAAATATACTTTTGTACCTTTCTAGATCTCATGTGCTTCAGAGTTAAGTTGCTGCTCCAAATCTGAAGCTCTTTCATACTTAAGGGATTGGAGGTCTTCCCCCATAAAATGACTGCATATAAGAACACGGAAAATGTAATTCTATTTATCATAACACTACATTCTGCTGATGTTGTTTTGAGAGAATGTAAAAGTGTGATAGATTTTAAAATCAATGAACTGACCAGAAAAGACTCATTTTAAAATTGGATAATCAGTCCGATTGTCATAGAAATATTAATAATAATAACCCTATTGCAGAAAAACAAAGTTTGACATAAGGTAAGAGTCCAAAAAATGCCTTTTATAATCATAATAATAGCCCTACTGCCAAGCTTAGCCTCGTGAATCTATACTTCTTCCTTGATTCTGTTCTACCATTCTATATATAGCTCTATCCTTTCCCATTCTTCCCTAAGTTCAATCATTCCGATTTTAATTCGATCCAAAAATCACTTACCCCTCAACACGGATTACAAACAAATCCTTAGCTGTAGGGTTTTACTTTTTACATATAAAAAGAGACAAAGGCAAGAAAAATCTTCATACGTTAGAACGGAAAGTGAATAATATGAGCCTACTAATACCTGCTTGAAAACATCTAATGAACCTTCTACTGGAAAATAGTCATTTTTCTCTATGGATTCCGAAAATTAATTTCTTAATACATTTCATCAACTATTCATAAAAGTTATGAGGCAGATGATTCTTACAACATGGCTACGGAAATTGTCGGTTTCAGGGTTGATGCCGATAACAGAAGTACTGTGAAGATCAACACAGCAAGCAATAAAGCATTGATTTCTCTCAGTAACCAAATCAAAATCAAATGTCTCACCGAAAAGAATTGAAGTAATAATCCAGAATGGTGAGGATAGAAAAACCTTGATGAGAGTGGTTGCTTTCCAACTGAAAGCAAAGTCTCCGTCTTTGATGTTGCCCATAACAACGAAACGAACCTGCGGAGCTGCTGTTGCCTAGAATCCTTAGATGCAGGTACCCAACCCCAATCCTAGCCAGAGAAGAACATGCAAATCATTAAACAAACAATCGGACAATCAACAAACCATAATGAAATCTGATGAGACCGATACTCACCACCATCAAGCACCGCAAGCCCAACCCAATCCAAACAATGATTCTTGGTTACAACAGCGGTTTTGCAAATCTCAACAGGAAAAACAACGGCTAATCAGAGAAACACAGCTGATAACACGGAGCCGCGGAGGAGAAAGGAAGGCGCTGCAGGGAAGCCGGAATCAGAGTTGTAGACCCTGGGCATTTAAGCCCGAAAACCCGAAGACCCGGATCGGCCCGTACGAGCCGGGCCCTATTTTTTATAGATAAAACGGTTCAGGCCGGGCCTTAGATTTCAAAAATGAAAAAGCCCATTAGGCCTGTATTAGATTAAAAATACAAGTGTCACTATATTACTGGTTGTATGATAAGGCTCAAAATCTTTAACGTAGGTATGTTCTCATTGAATCTGATCTTCAGCCCTAATTCCCCTAAAGGCCCAAACGGCCAAACCTAATTTCACATTTTCACAACCTCACTCACCCTACATGATATGCCGCCTCTCCAGCTCTCCTCGACTCCTCCTTCAGTCACCGGCTCACTGCCTAGCGTTGCTGCACTGTCAATTCCATATCTGCCGCCTTTCCAGCTCTCCTCGAATCCTCCTTCTGTCGTTTCCAGACCTGCGCCGTCGATTCCATCAAGCTCCTCTTTTGTCGATTCCATCAAGCTCCTCTCGGTTTCTCCCTTTCGTCGATTCCATACCTGAGACAGTTCCATATAAGGTATCCAATCGAGCTCCTCTTTCGTTGGTTCTGTAACTTTTGGTTCTCATTCTATTTGTTCCTAATCTAACAAGATCTTGTTGTAATTCCAATTCTGCGGTACATTTCGATTAAGCTTTTGGGCGATAGAGTGCTTGTGAAGATCAACACCGTGATGGAAAAAACTGGTGGTGGGATTTTGCTTCTAACCACAGGCTCCAGCTCGGACAAAGCCTGAAGGAGGAGAAGTGGTTGCTGTCAGAGAGGGCAAAACCTTCAGGCTTCTAGTCTTCTAATTCTCAATCAAGGTCTCTCTCTCTCTCTCTCTCTCTCTCTCTCTCTCTCTCGGTTAATCATAGATTCTATGTATGCTATTTGAATTTAGTGCAATGGTGCAGATTGATCTAATTCTTCTCCCTGTTTTGGTTGTAGAATGGCCACTGATGGGAATGCTATTGTACCATCGCCGAAAGCTCCAGCTGAACCAAACCCGAGAGTGCCTCAGGCTTGTTCAAAGTAGTCACTTGTTCATGCTATTAGCCTACAGTTGAGCTTGCAAGAGAATCAAATCAATTTATGAAGTATTGTGACAAACTGGCTATTATGTTCTCTGGGATATTATTATAAACTGATGTCAAAAGGTTTATTCACTTTATTGAATCACTTGTTGATATTTTTTGTATATTGGTTGGTGCAGGGACAACCGTGAGTGCCAATTGATGGCTGGCTTTGCTAAATTGCTCCTTCCAAGTTCTGAATGTCGACTTTGTATTTGAATTGGGACTTTGTATTTGAATTGCATGTCAAATTGTTCTTGACTTCTTGTATTTGAATTTGGATAATGTGTATTTCAAATCTGGATATTTGAATGTGCAGCTTGAGACTTTGGATATGGATAATGTTTTGAACTTAAAACATGCTGAAATGAATGAAATATTGATTATATATATGTGGGCAGATAACATAGTATAAAACTGGTATTTGGGCCCGAAAGCCCAGAAACCCCGCCCGAAAGGAAACGGCCGATCCCTATAGGTGCCAAAACGGGCTTTCGGCCCAAACCATAAAAAACGGGCCATGCCCGGACCCAGTGAAATTTTATATGGACCCGGCCTATGCCCAGCCCTAGTAGACGCTAACGAACTCTCTCTCTCTCAATACTCTTTCATCTTCTCTGTCCGTCTGTTTATATGGAGTACAGAACAAAAGACACGACATCACTGCGTGGCGCCAAAGGACCTAGATGGTTGGAGGGGCCAATTTCTTTAAGGGAAAATGTCCGTTTACTCAAATTTGAGCTACACTAACCCCACTTACCCAATAATTTACATATATTTTTCCCTAATACCTAATTACATATTTTTTTTTATTGCTTTTTATTTATTTTTAGGACAATTTTGCCCTCTCCTTCTTTGTTAGAGAGAGGTCATCGGAGACCATGCCGGACTCAGGAGATCGGCAGCGAGACTCTGAAACCTGGCAGTCACCGGAGTCCAATGACCGAAATTCGGCAACCGGTGATCGGATTCCGACGTCAGATTTTATTGCCCCCTAATAATACCCAATAAACATATTATTGCCCACCAATAATCATATTATTACCCACTAATAATCATGTTCTATTGGATTATCAAGCCTACTGATTGGGCCCGATTGCTGCACCTCTATTAAAAAATTGGTTACTTGGGGCTTTCCTAATCTAACATCACTTCCAACCAAACAGGGGGGCATTGCATCTCTACAGTTGGAGATTAGAGGGTGTGATCGATTATCAAGCCTACCAAGTGGGCTCCCCTTACGCTTCACCTCTCTAGAGCTTGAAGATTGTCCAAATCTAACATCAACATTTCCTATCCCACAGGAAATGTCATCATCTCTCCTTCAACTGTTGATTACAAATTGTACGGGATTATCAAGTCTACCACTAAGCAGGCTCCTCTCTCTTGAGGATTTGTGGATATCTAGTTGCTCTCGTCTAGCACCATCACACGCCTTGTAGTTACGATGATTTCTGAAAACTTCTTGCGGTTTTGCCGGACACTGCTTACCGGAGTTTTTGATCAAAGCATAGCTGCATAGGGAAGCCCGCAGACGTTGGCGCCGATCTGGTCGGTATAGAGCGAAAGATTACGCCGCCACTCAGCTACACAGGGCGACGACGTTGCGAAATTTGGTCTCCAGTTGTGAGGGTCCTTTTTGAATCAAACATTAACTAGGCCAAAATCAACCCAATAATCCGATTATTGGGAGGACTTTGTGCGTGATTCAGATAATGAATAGGGCTTGACAGCATGAAGTATGGTGTGGGAGCTACAAACACACTGCGGTGAATGAATTTGGGGGTTTTCTAGATTTGGGTTTCTGGAAGATGGGTTTGAAGGAGGTTTTTGAGAAAATAGCTTAAAGTTAGACTTATGCTTGAAGGCTTGACATCTTGATTTAGGTGTTTCTAAGTTTTATGGGTTTTGCTTGATTGTGCTGGATTCTTGCTCTCTCTCCCAAATCTCCCTTTATATAGACTATTGGGAACGTACAGTTTATGGGTAAAGCATTTCTTCTTCAATCCACACATAATTCATGCCTTAAATCCAGGGAAAGAGAAGCTTACTTGAGAGATGAAGTTTTGGGAGGAAGAGACAGTCGTTGCAGCTGTAGACAACGATTGCAGCAGAGCAACTGTTGTGACACAAATCCTTGAATGAGGTGGACAAGGAAGCTTAGGAACTGTGGGCTCATTGTTTAAGGAAGATGAGGATATCTCTTAACTAGTCACAAAGCTTGCTCCTCGCCAACTGACAGAAGGAATCTCTATGCCTCAGAGACTTTGGTTTGATCTGTGTATCCAATTGCTGCTGCGGAGAAAACAAGGCTAGAACAAAGTGGAAGAAGGTGTTGGGTTTTGGGCTTTCTTTCTTTTGGGTTTTAGGCAATAAGGTTTGGGCTTTCTTTTCTTTTGAGTTTTGGGTTTTGAGGAAAGTGTTGGCTCAAATCTCATATTCACCATTTCGTTATTGATTTAAGTCATCGGGCTTGGATTCCGAGCCCAAGACCGAAATCACCAATGACACTATATCAATAGACGAGCATTATGTGTTTCCGTAACCTTCCACACCACACCCACTTCTGCAAGCCCTAAGAGCGTTGTTGTGGCTTGGGTCCACATGCGTGGCATGACGGTTCAAGAAAATATGTAATTTTTGTATTTCGGAATGCGGTTTGCATATGTATTTTTTTATTGGGCTTAAATGTGTGTAGGTAAAGTCTCATGCTTTTTTGGGTATCAACATTAGCCCCCTTAATTATGTGGGTCATGCAACGACAATGGTATGAGCCACATAATTAAAAGAAAGAATTGAAAGCATGAAGATCAAATTCAAAGCATTGAGTGTAAAGAATTATGCTTAATGATGTATAAAAAAATAAAATAATAAACATTAGGTTTTATAAGAGACGCTTAAAATGATGAATTTTAAAAGACATATAGTAAGTGAGTAGGTGATAGGAGCATTTTAATGTGATATTTTAATAGTTAATTCCTCACATTTTGCTTAGTTAATTCCTTAACTGAATCGATTTTTAATTCAATTTCTATTTTTAGGTACATTGGAGTAGATGAAGGTGAAATGAGCGTTAGGTCCATAATTACCTGGAAATGATGGAGAAAAATGGAAATGTACTAAAAGATCAATTTTACACATATTCCTACTCCGGCTAGGAGAAACCAAGCCAAGCAAAGAAGAAGGAGCGGCCGCCTGACCAAATGAACTTCAAATGAGTTGAAACCTTCCAGATCCATTCTAGACACCCAAAGGATCATTTCTTATGAAGAGTGCCAGAGAAAAATATGAGTGGAAGGCCTTCAAACAATCAGCCCAATTTTCTACAGAAGCAAAACCGGAAAACTGGACCTGTAAGAGGTCCAGCAGCATTTACGGCCCAACCACATGGATTGAAGCTCTGAAAATTTGTCAGGATGATCTACACTCATAAAGGAACATTTGATATGAAGAAATCGGAGGCCCAATATGAAGTTTTGATGGAGAAATAATTGAAGGAATAAAGGGGCAGAAACTGACCTGAAAACAGCTCAACACCACATATTCATGTTTCCCACATGAAGAAAGCATTTCTTTTTCCTTGGATACATTTTTCTACTCTAAAAGATCATA
>BDJD01003258.1:0-43208 GCA_002564525.1 Rosa multiflora | reverse complement strand
GAACTCTCTGAATGGATCCGTGAAGTTGGCATGGAGCACAGCCTCGAGCATACTCAATACAGTCTTTAAGAATAGTTGGCCAGTAGTAACCATGTCTCCTGATTAACCATCTCATTTTTATCCCAGCCTGGTGTGCTCCGCAAATACCTTTATGAACTTCAGCCATTACTAGTTGGGCATCTTCGGAGCCGAGGCAACGAAGAAGAAGGTCATCATCAGGACTTTTCCTTAGCAGTTCACCATTTTTAATTGTGAACTTGCTAGACAACATTCTAATCTTTCGGCTCCCACCGCCATCAGTTTTCATCAAAAGGTGTTGGATTATGTAAAATCTCCAATCACCAAGTGGCACGTCTAGCTCAATAAAGACATCGGCCGACATACCTCTCTCGGCCAAAGATGGCAACGATTTTCTCTCAATTGTGATGATTTTGTTAGTTTGGCTTGCTAGAATGCTGACGCCGGAAGCAATTTGAGCCATTTCATTCGCTTCACGATTGAGTTCTCGTGGAAGATGGTGAAATTCTACATCATGAAAACAACTAAGCAGTTGTTGTGCGGCGGCATAATAAGTGGCCAACGAGAGATTTGAACATTTAAAAACCTGGAGCATTTGATTGATGACTAATAGTGAGTCCCCAAACACCTTAACTCTTGTTGCTCCAAGTTCTTCCAATACTTCCAAGCCAATTATTAAGGCTTCATATTCGGCCTGGTTGTTTGTGCAGTTAAAGTCCAGTTTGAAGGCATATTGATGCTTTTGGCCGGTTGGAGATTCAATCACTATTCCTGCCCCCGCGGAGTCATTGGTGCTTGAGCCATCAAAATATAGTAGCCAAGGATCGTGATACATCTGGCCAACTTGTGCAGTATCTATTTCAACGTTCTCCATATCTTCAATTTCAATAGAAGGGTGGTCAGCAAGAAATTGAGCCAATGCCGGGCCTTTGACTGACTTCTGGGCCACGTATTTGAAAGTAAATTCAGAAAGCGCCATTGTCCATTTTCCAATTCGGCCTTTGATGATCGGCTGAGTCAACATATATTTAATTAAATCCGTTTGTGAAATTATATGAACAACTGATGGTAACATATAATGTCGTAATTTAATCGTCGAACAGTAGAGCACGAGGCATAGTTTTTCAATCGGCGAATATCTTATCTTAACAGGTATGAGGATTCTGCTCAAATAATGGATGGCTTGCTCTTTTCCTTGATCATTGTCTTGAGCCAACATGCTCCTAATTGATTCAGCTGTGGCCGCCATGTAGAGCTTTAGTGGCTTTCCTTTCTGTGGAGGTACTAACACTGGGGGTTGTGTTAAATACTTCTTGAGTTCGTCAAAAGCTTGTTGGTGCTCTGGCTCCCACTTGTATTCATCTCCAATTTTCAACTTAAGTAGAGAAGAGAAAGGCCGTAGTTTACCAGCCAAATTAGAGATGAATCGTCTAAGAAAATTAACCTGGCCAAGGAATGATTGTAGCTGTTTTTTGTTAGAAGGAGCGGGTGCGTCGATAATGGCTTTAGCTTTATTTTTGTCGACTTCAATTCCTCGTTGGTGAATGAGAAAACCAAGAAAATTCCCTGCTGATACTCCGAAAACACACTTTTTGGGGTTCATTTTAAGTTTATGTTTTCGCATACGTTTGAATGTTTGCTCAAGATCAGCTAGATGTCCTGATCGGGTTTTTGATTTAACAACCACGTCATCTATGTACACCTCTACGGTTTTGCCAATTAAATCGTGAAAAATGGCATTCATGGCCCCTTGGTAAGTTGCTCTGGCATTCTTTAAACCGAAAGGCATCACTACCCATTCAAAGGTTCCAACAAAGCCTGGGCACCTGAAGGCGGTTTTATGGACATCCTCTTCGGCTACAAATATTTGATTATAGCCGGCATGACCATCCATGAAAGATAATATTTCATGTTTGGCCGCTCCATCAATTAAGAGATCGGCCATTGGCATAGGATACTCATCTTTTGGAGTTGCTAAATTTAAGTTTCCGAAGTCGACGCATACTCTCATCTTGCCATTTTTCTTTCTTACAGGTACAGCGTTGGAAACCCATTCCACATATCTAGCAGGTCTAATAAATTTAGCATGTAGTAATCGTTCAATTTCTTCTTTCATTTCAATTTGTACCTCGGCAGAACATCGCCGAGGAGCTTGTTTGTAAGGTTTACAATCATCTCTAAGAGGTAATACATGTTCTACTAGGCTTTTATCGAGCCCGGGCATTTCATGGTACTCCCATGCAAAACAATTAATCCTTATATTCTCGTAATAAGGCCTCCATCACTGCTCGTAGTTCTGGATCGAGAAGTCTACTAATAGAGATCAGCCGAGGGTTATCTTCATCTCCCAAGTTGATTTGGTCTACAGGATCTTGAGTTTCGGCTTCAGTATCTTCTAATTCGGCCGGGGCTAGGCTGATATCTTCCAACTGCAATTCTTCTTCCTGTTGTTCTGCAATATATTCCATCAAGTTGATGGCCGAGTTAGACTTGGTAGTCCTGTCAGCCCAATAGGCCAGCAAACGTCCTAAAATAGATCGGACTGCGGCCTTTCTTTCTAGAGACCTTGGGTCTCTAGACATTGATATTGTCCTTGAAGAGGTCAACCAGGGTTGGACGTTCTGCATCTTGCAAAACATCCTCACTCCCTAGGTTGACAATTTTCTGGGCCGTAACTTGGTTATGTCGGCCCTTGCTATCTCGTCCACTGAAAGTGAAATAACCAATATGGTCCTCATAAAACCTTGCTTCTACTGAGACATTGATATTGTCCTTGAAGAGGTCAACTAGGGTTGGACGTTCTGCATCTTGCAAAACATCCTCACTCCCTAGGTTGACAATTTTCTGGGCCGTAACTTGGGTAGGTCGGCCCTTGCTATCTCGTCCACTGAAAGTGAAATAACCAATATCGTCCTCATAAAACCTTGCTTCTACTACATTGGTGGATGCTTGAAATGGATTATTGTCTGCTGGAATGACCTCAATTTTGTCTCCATGCCAGAAGATCAAAACTTGATGCAAGGAAGAAGGTACACATAAGTTCTGGTGAATCCAATCGTGGCCAAGCAACGCATTGTAATGAGCAGATGAATCGACCACGAAGAAAGCTATCATGTTTGTCTTTTCCCCCACTGTGACATCGAGTGGGAGGATACCTCTTGGCCTGCTCTTCCCGCCAGAGAAGTTGCTCACTGTGATGTCTGAAGGTAGCAAATCGGATTCAGTTCTGCGTAATTTCTTCATAACGGCTGTAGGTAACACATTAACTGCTGCAGCATTGTCCACCAAAACTTTCGTTATTGGATATCCCTCTATGTAAGTCGTGATGTATAACGGCTTCAAATGCTGAGCCATTTTGGCCGTTGGTTTTGTGAGTACCACACGGCCGTCTTCATCCTTCAACTGGGCAACGACTTCATCAATCTCAAATCAAGGTTGCTGATCAGCAACAAAGTTGCCGATATATCAGTTCATTTGACTGACCTGGTTGAGCTTTGAGTTCTGAAGGTAGGACATAAACCATGTTGATGTCCATTGTATTACCTTCTCCTTTGCCAAAGGCGGCCTCGCCCTTGTAAAATGGGGATAAGGTTTCCATGTCAAAAGCTGTGTCATCTCCTATGTCGTAGTCAATTCCAGCTTCATTATCATAGTCACCTTGTTCCTCTTCTTCCCCATAATCGAGTTCCTCATCACCCTCATCTTCAAAATCATCTCGATGAACAAATCGTCTTCGTGGGTTGAACAAATCGTCTTCATAGGATGAACAAATCGTCTTCGTGGGCCCCCTTCGTCTTCGTTGCCTCGGCTTCAAAATCGTCTTGCTTACCACTGTTCGTGGCAGCACCTTTTACCATCTCCTCATCCTTCAGCTGCTGATTGAGGCTGGCTTGCTCTTTCTTCAATTCTTCAATGGCCCCAGTTGTCAGCTTGGTGGACGCCTTCTCTGTCTCTGCTTGCCACTCGATTGCACGAGCCTGCAGGTATTTGGACAAATTATCTAGTAATTTGCTCTCTGCGGACGTGAATCCATAAATCTCAGCAGCTGGATGTTGTTTATGGTATGTGCGGAGGTAAGTCAGGTCAACATCAGAAATAGGTAAGTTATCAGTATTGGCTTCCAGCTTACAATTCTCCATCATTGCCTGATAACTGATTTTTAAGCCGATGCTAGAATCCTCAGTGATGAGGTATGACTCTGAAGACAGATCCTTTTCTAACATTATTGCACGAGCCCGCAGGTATTTGGACAAATTATCTAGTAATTTGCTCTCGGCGGGCGTGAATCCATAAATCTCAGCAGCTGGATGTTGTTTATGGTAGGCGCGGAGGTAAGTCAGGTCGGCATCAGAAATAGGTAAGTTATCAGTATTGGCTTCCAGTTTATAATTCTCCATCATTGCCTGATAACTGATTTTTAAGCCGATGCTAGAATCCTCAGTGATGAGGTATGACTCTGAAGACGGATCATTTTCTAACATTTTCATCATCGCGCTTTCCTCCTCAGTTAGGCCATAAGTGGCCAATGCTGAATACATCCTATGATATTTTTTCATCATCCCTAGATCTTGATTCGAGAACGGCGGATCCTGTCCTCTCAGTACTCTTATGGTAGGGACTTTTCCATATTTGGCGTCTTATCCATAGCCGCCTATTGCACTTCCTTCTGTCGTTCAATATCCTTAGCTTTGGCATCGGCTTTCGCCTGCTCTTCAGTTGCAAAGTCTTTTTTTTCTAAATAATCATCAAGTTCCCTTGCGAGCTGGGCCTCTTCTGGCGATATGCCATAGGTTTCCTCAGCCGAGTGACTTCTATGAAAACATCTAAGGAAATGAAAGTCGGCTTCTGAAACTGGAATTTGAGCTACTATATCCTTCTTTTGGATTCCTTTGCGATGTGCTTGATACAAAGCTTTTAAACCAAGTGTAATGAATCGGCTATGGAAACCCTGCCAAATCAGAGCATGATCGGCATTAGAATTTGCTACTATTGTATTGAAAATATAGTCTTGACTCCTTGGAAGCCCATAAATTGCAAGGGCTGAATGTTTCTGGTGAAACTTTCTCATTGTTTCTAATTCAGCCAACTTAAATGGAGGGTTGAGATGTTTGAAGACCTTAACCCCTCCTTCAGTAAACCGCAGATGGGGTAGCTTTGGGAAGCTAAGGACATTTTCAAAATGGTCACCGATGGTCTCAAGTTCCATAGGTTCTCCTGAATCCTTATGAAAGTCTTCTCTTATTATAGGGGCTTCTTTGTTATCTGCTTCAGTAGAGCGTCTGACTTCCTGCCCTTCTGACCCTTGCTGCCTTGCGGCCGCCACTTCCCTTTGCATACGTCTCTTTTGAGTTTTTGTCAAAGGGGAAAATGGCTGATCTCTGGCCGCTCGGGCATACCACCTATTATCATGAGTAACTGGTGGCCGATATGTCCTATAAGGTCTTCGGCCTCTATTTCTAGCAAAATAATCTTGGTAATAAAATCGATCATCTTGGTCAAAACCTTATCGTCGTCGGCCATTGAAACCATCAGCAAAATTTCCTTCAAGATCATCATCCTCAAAAGTCAACCTTCTCCTCACCGAAAGTCGTCCGCTTTCGGCGTTTTCATATTCCTTTATCCTCTTAAACACACTTTATCAGATTCCTTTATCCTCTTAAACACACTTTGGGAAGTTTGTTGTCCCTGATAACATCCCTTGGGACTGTGAGGGCCAAAGAGCTTAAGTACTTCATCCTCGGCCATATTGGCCGTGGGAGTCCCCAATTCATTGCCAACATGTTTCCCTCCTGAGTCTTTCTTCTTACTTTCTTCACAATTAGTTGGGGCTTTTAACCCAGGCTTTACCTGTCGATTAGTAGCTAACTCTTGTTTCTTGATTTGCAGAAGATTATTGAGGGTTACCTCATAGTTGCAATGGCTGCACAGAATCACAGCGCTGGCCGGCGGTAATTTTGAAGTAGATGACAATGAGGCCTTCAAAGCTGGTGGCATTGTCATATCGTATGCATCCTCATCCTGACTGTCATAAACTGGTTCCCTCCTCTGGTCACGAAACATATACCTCCTTCGGGCCCTAAGATCAGACAAGTTCATATTTGGCCAATTCCTCCTGTGACCTCTTGGGAAGTTTACGTACACCATGTTGACTGGAAAAGGGTCGGTATCGACAAGCTGAGCTGGTTTGTTCGTCTCTGGAAACTTCAGCTTTCCTTTTTCGATGAGATCCTGCAAAGTATCACGGTAAACCACACAATTGTTAGTAGAATGCTTCCATGAATTGTGAAATTTACAATAAGACTTATTTCTAGTTTCATCGGCCTTAGGTATAACATGGCCGTTTGGCAATTTAACTACTTTCTCAGCAAGAAGTTGATCAAAAATTATGTCAGCCTTTGTGATATCAAAAGTGTAAGTGCGGGTAGGTGTCAATCTTAAGGGGGTGCCATCTTTGGTATGGTAGGTTATCGGCTAAGGTTTATCCTTGATTGGGTTTGTTGGCTTTGCAAGGGCTTTACAAACCACTGGTTTGCTTATAAACAATTCGGCAGCATTGATATCGGCCGAACCTTCTTCCTCGACCTTCAAACCTTCGAAATTGGCCTCCATAGCATGAACAGTAGGATTCTTATAATAAGTTCCCTTTGAAGCTGATCTAGCTTGAGTCTCTTCTCTAATGATTGCCTCATATCTAGCCATGCTAGTGGTTAATTCAAAGATGTCTCTAATATCAACTCCCTCATATTTCTTGCGCAATTCATAATTCAGACCTTGCTGAGCTATTCGAACAAACTCTAGCTCTCCCAGATTGACTCTACACTTATTTCTTGCGGCTTTAAATCGATCTAAGAAATCTTGGGCCGACTCGTGTGCTTCTTGATACATTTTTGCTAAATCAGCGATTGTGACTTCTGGTTCGGCTCTGTAGAATTGCTCATGGAATCCAGTTTTGAATAGAATTAGGAGCCAAGTTGACATACCAAGCATGAGCAGGGCCGGTCAGTGAGTTCTCAAACCACTTCAACTTCAAATCATCATCTCTAGAATGCTCAGCACATCGCGCTGTGAACCGGGATATATGTGCTATAGTTGATTGGTAATCATCTCCACTGAATAAAGGAAAGTCGGGAAATTTGAATCCCCTCGGATAGTCTCTGTTTTCAACCCTTTCCGGATATGGTTTGGTGTATCTCAGCCTGGCTGTTCTTCTAGGAGCCGGCCCAACAGTCTCTTCACAGATTCTCCTTATTTCTTTGACTGTCAACCCATTCCTAGGTGGATTTTGTCCTCCCAAACCGTTGTTGTTATTTATCGGCTGTTGCACATAATTATTGGCCATTCCAAATTGGGGTTGAGCTTGAAACGGCTGTCCACCAATAGGAAACTGAGCCTGTGGCTGTGGAACATAAGAATGAGCTTGCTGCCATGGAGGTTGAAGTGCTTGGTTGAATTGGCCTTGTTGATTTTGTTTCAGTAAGGTTTGCAAAGTGTTCTAACCATTCACCATAACCACCATTGTTTGGTTCAGTTGCTCAAGAGACGTTTGCAATCCTCCGATAGATCGGTTAGTATTCTCTCCCAAAACAGTACCTAACTGATCTACCAACGTTCTATTGTTGATTTCTCCTCGGGCAGCGAGTTCATTCGTCTGCAATTTAAAAACCTCATTCAATGCTTTGTACATATACTCGGCTGACACTCCGGCCGGTCCTAAATAATCAGTTTCCACAGTATCTCTAACTCTACCGTCTCGTGCTGCATAGATGATGGCACCGGGAGTGTTTGCACTATTCGAGGCACTCTGAAAAGCATTAAGTGGTGAGTCTCTAGATGAACTTTCAGTAGATTGCCTGGCCAAGGCTGCGTCAGTGGCCGCTCGTCTCATGTCTTCTTGCCTTGTAGTGGCGTCGGCTGCCGCTGCTTGTGTAGCCTCCTGTCTTGCTGCTAGTTCGGCTGCTGCAGTCTTTGATGCTTCTTGAGCTCTACGTTCATCGGCTGATTGCTCTGCCGACGAAGCGTCTGAGGTCCCATTCCCACTTGACTCAAGTGACATTCTAATTGGAGTAAGATCGAGCTTCGGCCGTGATGGACAAAAAGTTGAATTATGTCCTGACTCTCCACACCAAAGACACTTCTTTCCCCTGTTTAGACTGTATGGGTTGTCTTGTTTTTGTTGACTAACCTCCTTCCCTTGCATTCAACCTTACTAAGAAAATAGTAATCTTCGTGTCCCACTGGGTGTGCCAAAAGATGTTGCCTCTGAAAATCGCCTCGGCCTATACAGCCGAGGGATCAAGGAACAAATGTCCTTCTCGATGAATAGATGCGGAGCGTGCCAGCACACGGCCAGAAGGCCAAGTGTGCAACTGTAGGTGTAATGGATATAGATCTGACTTATCAAGCAATTATTAGCCGAGGAAGGAACTTATTCTCGGCTGCGATTCGATGCCTCTAGATTAAGGACTTGGTGGCTGAAGGTCGGGTGAGTTGGGTACGGTCGTGAGAGTATGAGTAAATATAAGATGAATAGCTACTATGAGACTACGAACAGTAAATAGCACGATCAAACAAGTAAAGCATAAAGACAATAAGGAGCAAATAAAAGATAATAACAACGAAACTAAAAACTGGAATGGCTGCAAATTATTAACTATTGTTTGAAAGAAAACAAAGAGAACAATTCAAAATCGATCCTAGGCTACAAGAAAGGTAAAGTAACTGAGATTGTAACTAGCAGAGCAAATAAACTAAGGAAACAGACGGAAATTCTACCTAAGCAAAAGGTAAGACGAAATAAGAAAAGCTTGATGGCTTGAGTTTCTGGAGTTGTGTGTATTGTCTTATGTCGATGCTTCTATTTATATCGGCTGCTTTGTGACTTGAACTGATCTCTTGACTCTTTGAAGTTGAGTGGAATTCGGCCTCCTCTTGGCTCAGTGACTCTATCTTGATTCGGCTTCAATACTTATCGTCGGCTGACTTGACGCTGGACTCTATCCGGATTGGCTTTCATGGATGTCATCAACGGCTGCAATTAATCTTGAAGTAGGCTATCTTGGATTGAACTCTCCTCATCGGCTGACATGAACTTCAAGTCGATTGAAATACTATTTGATCAAATTTCATCTTTATCACTTATCGGCCTCTCTGACAGTCGGCCATTATCTTTCTAAGTTGAGTTCGGATTGGAAACCAATTAGAGTATTAACCAATGGGCTTTTAGACAATAAACCAATGACTACGGGTCGGCCGATAACCAATGGCCTAACTTTCGAAACCCTCTATCAGCCTAGTTTTTATGTGACTTGTCTTGGACTAAATGAATTGTCCAATTATTCATTGGCCAACATTTCTGGCAACCAGCCCAAATACTTGTTGAGCGGCTCATTGTAATTAGAAATCATTCAATAACTATGCACATTAGCTACGTCCGAGTAGCCATGCAAATGTGGGTATAAACAAATTGTTAGCTAATGTGGCTACAGCTTCCAGGACTTCTCTCTTTGTCCACCAAGTTGGTGCCAACTATCATGAACATGATGAAGAGATTAGCAGATGAAGGGGCAGCAGCTACTGCCACTACTAAAAAAAATTACATTTGCGACGGTTTTTTACTTCAGCAACGATTTCCGTCGCAATTGTTATCAATTGCAACGGCAAATATTCCGTAGAGAATAATTTTTATTATTAGCGATGGTAAATCTTTACCGTAGTAGAATTAGTTATTAATTGCGACGCATTTTGATGTTGCTCGACTCTTCTCCGATGCGCCTCCTCCCTCCGGAGAGCCTCCGTCGATTCGACTGCCTCCTTCAATTAATATGGTTTCGATTTTTTTGGGTGATTGGTTTGTTTTGAATTTGAAGAGAAGAATTTGTTCTTCAGTTCTTCGCTTCTTCGTATCTGTTTGAAACTTTGAATTGGTTCTTCGTCTTCACTAATTGGTTCTTAAACTAAAATGTTTGCACTATAGGCATGTTGTTCTTCCTCCAGAAGTGTCCAAACTACTTCCAATTTTCCAAAGAATCGGCTTCTTTCTTTCTGAGGTAGTTTTTTTTATTTATTGGATTTGTGTTGGCCATTTGGAGATACGTATTGGCCATATAAGGTCTCAAAGATTAGGGAATGATTATTGTTAAACTTCAAACAGATTGTATCCAGTTCCTTTTGTAACTTGGTATATGTATTTGACTGCTGCATTAGTTTTTCAGGTCTAATGTTTGATTCGATATTTGGTTGTTGTCCTTCTCCTTCGGTGCCAAATGTTTTTTCTTTTTTCTTTTCTAGATTGGGTTTATTGATTTAGTATCATTTTGGATATTTAACTGGGTGAATGCATCAATTTAGTGTTTGCGGCACTGCATCTAGTGGTGGACTGGTGGTTAACTTGCTTTTTTCTTTTTAGCTTGTTGTGTGTTTGGTTTATATTGAAATTGAAAGAGGAATAAGATAGTGACATTATGTATCATGTACCATGTTCTTGAAGCAAAAATAGTAATTAATTTTTGAGTGCAATGTGTTGATGACTTAATGTTGGAATCCTAGTCCCTGAAATATAGTTATAAGTTCATAACCCAGATTTTTGTGCTAGCTCTGTTAATGCTCTGCTATTTCAATTCTATTCAATTAATCAATTATTCATGTTGCATTGAGTGCTTTCTGTTAATGAATTATGATCATGGCATTCCGTTTGTTTATGGGAATTATGGCTTAATGCTTCATGCTAGCCTGTTAGTTCAATTCTATTCTTGTTAATGCATTCTGCAGCTTCTGCTGCTGTATCAGTTTTGGCCTTTTGGAGATATATTGTAAATGTGTAATCCCACTACTAACACTACTAACATGCTTCATGCTTTGGCCTTTTGGAGATATATCAGCTTTGGCCTTTTGGAGAAACACTACTAACATGCTTCATGCTAGCCTGTTAGTAGTGTTTCTTGCATGGTGTTGATACTATTAACTCATGGGTCTCAAGCCATTATGCTTCATGCAATCCCACTCATGCCTTTTTTAATGGCTTAGTTCTCTTAAGATAAGGAAATATATTATTCATTCAGAAATATTTAAATGTAAAAAATGCATATTATGCGGGGAAACATTCTGTACCAGTTTCCATCTCTAGGGCACATAGCTTCTAGGAAGATGAGAATATGTCCAGAGTTTGTTGGAAGAGCTGATAATTTTTTTAAGGAGAAATGGCAATTCAGGTCCTTATTCTATTTGCCTTTTCCAATTGTTCCGTGAGTTACATCTGCTATTAAATTTAGCAATTAAGCTTTCTCTTTGCAGAAAAACTAGTATTGCTAAGAGAGCAATGGTCGTTGGACTTGGTGGACTCAAAGTATTTGGGGTTCTCATTTTGAGAGGCCTATTAAAGTATGTTTGACTTGAACTTTGTTATTGCTTGCTTATGTTTGCTCTATATTTTTCTTATCTCACCAATCCTTTCTCATTCAAAGGGATCCTATAGTTGCACAAGTTGGCTTTATCAAGTTTATTACAAGATAAATCCTCTACTTCAGGTATAATTTAATTGCAGTTAAATAGAAAGTTCCTACTTGTAGCTCAGTATGTACATATTTTTGTGAAATACTTGAGCTAGAAAGTATTATGTTGTGAATACGATGCAACTGTGAATACATACACCGAAACTTATGTTGTGAATTGCTAGTATCATCTGAGTCGATAACAGATCAACTGCTCATAGAACTGTGATTTTCAGTTTCACTATAATATCCCGGTATCAAATATAATCTATTGCATAGTATTATTGAACAATGATCGCAGATTGAGCAAAAGTGAAGATTATTTTTCAATCATATTTCAATACAAGGACGTGTGAGAGATGCATGCTTTAAAATTTTAAAATTTGTTTCTAGAACAACTCAAAGCATGCATCTCTTGCAGCAACTAAGGAGGTTTGAATAACCAAAATGATAGTTTCTGAAGTTTTAGGAAAGAAAAAAAATGATTTCTGGTATGTTTAGGTACTAATATCAGATTAAAAAGTGTTTCGAGTATTACCTGTGTGCAGTAACTAAGTTGACATGAAGGTTCAAGATATGGATCCTATATTAGTGATAGGTTTTCAGAAATACATTCCAGAGTTCGATAAATTTGTGTCATACCCCTATGTCAAGTATGACCATATCATGTGGAATGATAAATATTATGGAGCTAATTTGTGTCATACCCCTATGTCAAGTATGACCATATCATGTGGAATGAGAAATATTATGGAGCCTGAAGATTTACTTTCCTTCAAAGAAGACAAAAAAAAAAAACATTCTCATTTTGTCTCATTCGATCCTTACCTTGCACTCTACATTCCTGATTTTTATGAATCTCTCTCTTATATTGTGTTCTATTAGCAGGGCAAATATCCAGTCTCATATACATGTGGTGCACTTTGTCTGCGAATTGCTAATACCACACCGTAAAGGGAGAAAATTCTACTCATGCCTGTTGCAGGACTGCAACTTCTCTGTGTATGTGCATCACATATACTGTAAAATATTTTTTTCACTGTAACTATATTTCCTTGGAAATAAATCTGGAAAGCACTTGGGATTAGATCTCAGGTGACCAAATGATCTACATCTTCTGTTATAAATGATTTGCCGTCGGAATATTGTACATTGTGCTTCTCTAATGCATGTATAATAGTTTTCATTTTTGCATGTGCTTGTAATGAAAATATGGTGCAATTTTGCACAATATTTTTTTTTTAATTTCTTTTTTTGCGACGGCAACCTTGCAGTTGCAAATATCTCCGCATGGATTATCCTGAAACAGACATTGCGACGGAAGTCACCGTAGCAAATAGCCGTCGCAAAACAATAACTGATGCGACGGCAAGAGAATACCGTCGCAAATGGATTTTGTGACGCCACCTATTGCAACGCCAACATTTCCGTCGCAAAAGGCTCAATTTTCTGTCGCGAAAAGTTTTTTCCGTCGCAAAAGCAATTCTTTTTAGTAGTGTGCGGATAACAATCCTCAAAGAAACCCTGCAGTAGCATTAAAGAGCATAAGCAATGGAGCAAATGCTAGCAGTTCCATGTCATCTACTGCCTCATCGGAAGTGACGGAATCTAAATACTCTAGTCCTTCAAAACAAGAATAATTATATGTGTGTGTGTGTATAATCTTTTGTATTTTCTTGTGCTTCGTAAATTTGCAGACATGTTTCCTTTAGGTCTTTGCAGAAACATTATGTGTTTCATTTAGCTGACCCTATATTGAAAGCATAGTTGAAACCAACATTTATACTTTGCCTATTTGCATAATCAGAGGCATTAGTTCAAGCTTGCTGTCCAAATATGGTTTTAGTGATGATTATATCCTTGTATTAGCCTGTACCCTAAACATGTACTCAATAATTCCATTTGATTGCAGGAAAAGAAGGGAATTTGGCTTAAGCTACTGGTAAAACGAGCCGAGCTTGTTCTAGTTGCTGTTAAGGTAACTCCTCTATATATGCTTCAAGCTATGAAACTATTCTTTCTTGAGATGACAATCAATGGAGTTCATTTTTTGATCAGTTTCTTTCCTGATTGCACAAAAATTTTAGTACAAGGAAAGAATGTCGTAGCATCAGAGTGCTGAATCCTGGCCATAACTTTTTTTTATCTTGATTATGATTATTCACTGAAAGTGTTGAATAGTGGGAGTATCTGAGATAGGTTCCTTGGTTTCAGGAAAGTTTCCAAGATCATCATGCAGAACGAGGATATGTTACTGTGGGTTACCAGTAGACGATGTTGACTTCATCAACTCTGATGGGAAGACAATGAACAAGCTATTATTGAAGTGGCCGACTACTTACAGACTCTGCTTTTGTTTAACCTTTTTGTAGTAGATGAAGTGACTGCAGCAATTGTGAACAAAACTGCAACAGTAATTGCTAGGCTAGCCTTGTAGTAGGTTAATTGAGGTTTTATTTTGTCTACTTTGTGAACTGTCAAGGATAATGATTTTGGGGAGAATACCCCAACATTCAAATTACTCTTGTCAAATGTGGATTGCATTTTATAGCAGCAGCTACATATTTTGTGGACATCATCCTCATCTAAAGAACATGATGTCTATACATGAAGTTTAAATCAATTATAACCCTGATGTCCATTGAGAGAAATACATCAGTCTCAAAATGAAAATTGACGTCTCATTAACCATAGGAGATCGAATTATTATGTTGGAACCGATGTTCCACAAACTAGCGCACATCGTGTTTAGATAGAGATCGATGTCTAGTATAAGTATTGTCATCGATGAAAACCAGAAAACCGATGTGTGAAATAATATTAGTCATCGTTTCTTAAATGAATAACGATGTTAAAATGCATAGTTGTGCTGTAGGATCTATATTTCTTTGAGCATTAAAGGCAATGAAATGAGGGTTTAACAATAGTTAAACATATAAGTTTGTTATCATTTAAACGTATTTACATATATTTATAATAGGTAATCGATGTGTATACTGATACTGGACATCGGCTAAAAACCGATGTCTGGATTTTCCGAACCTTTCTCATCACCCACTAAGACATCGGTCAGAATTTTTTTTCTCATCGGTTTTTGGCCGATGTCTGAGGGCATAATTCTAGTAGTGATGAGAAAAGTGTATTGCATTCTTACTAATATCTTGAAATTGTAGCTCTCCCTGCAGTGATATTGGCAGTGATTTGCTGCTATCTACACAGTAATATGTGGATTTACAGCAATGGAAATGTAGTAGCATCTTGTATATATGAAAAATGAGCATGAGAAAGGAATTGGTGCTTGACAAGATTTTTGATATTGTAATTTGGAAAATTGTCCATTAGGAGAGCTAGAGATGATAAGGAGGTTCATAGTACTAATGGATATGATTATGAGCTAAAAGGCATGGTGAGGATCGTTAAGGCTCAAAGGACACAAGACTTATGTTTGACGCTTGAAGTTTAAGAAAATGAGTTATAGCATGTTGGCTCTTATTTTGATTGAAAACACTTTACTAGTGTTAGGAAAATTATAATTGCTACAATGGTGAAGTAAGACTAGTGTTGGAATTGACTGAAGATATTGTAGGAATTGACTAGGATTGCTGTCTTGTTCAGTACTTCTATGAAAGTAAGGTTGTTATGATGGCACTATGAATGATTCTCTTACTAACTACAGAGAAGGGAGAAATATGACTCCTATCTTTGTTCATACTGGAATGATTTGCATGATTATGAGTGTATTGCATCTTTTTTATAAACATGTTTGCTTGGTATGAAACAAGGTAATGAGCCATAACATGAGTGACATGAGATTAGCAAATCAGCATGTAGCTA
This sequence comes from Rosa multiflora, assembly GCA_002564525.1. NCBI lineage: Eukaryota > Viridiplantae > Streptophyta > Magnoliopsida > Rosales > Rosaceae > Rosa > Rosa multiflora. The sequence goes on along the minus strand of BDJD01003258.1, from coordinate 27,870 downwards.
ATCATGAAGTTACTGCAGTGACATAACTCAAGCTTGAACTAAATCCTCAAGACTTAGACGTAAACTACGCTTGTTATTGATTTCACAACTTAGCTTTCCAATGCAATCACACTGTTTTGGCATAGACCCTAGCATTGGAAAAGAGATAATCAAGCCTGGAATATTTATCATTTTTTTTTAAAATTTCATATGCATAAATTAGTTTCTCAAGCTTGCTGCATGCCAAATAGTTGAAATAAATGACCAACTACTGTAGTGCTTTTTGATCAAGTGTACAAGTTTCATTTATGGACTAAAACTATATCTGCATGGAGTGTAACATAGCAACAAGAGGACTAAAACTACAGCCCAAGCTTGTCTACAACAACTTTTCAATTGAAAGATCACAAACCACAGTGCTATGTCACTGCAGTGAATGTTTCATAGGTCATGAGAATGGATAATAAGATATGACTGAAAGCTAGACTGGATGGTGATTAAGAAAGTAGAGGATTTGAATAAAGCTGTAAGAGTGGAACAAAGGCTTTTGACTGGAGAAAAGGTGTAACAAAGGCTTTTTACTGGAGAAAAAGGTGTAACAAAGACATTTTACAGGAGAAAATGTGTAACAAAGGCTTTTGACTGACCATTGCTAAAGCAAATATTTATGTCTGTAGAGAGGAAGCTTTTGGTTATGGTTGTGAAATAGTGTTTGCTCTTGGCTGGTGAAGGCATTGGTGAAGCTTGCTAATACGGTGTTTAATGAATGGTAGGGAGCTTGAACAATAATTTTCAAGGTTCAGTTTGAAGGGATGTTATGCTTGAATTAAGGTAGCAAAAACTTTGTGAGTGTAGATCTAAATAGGATTGGCCTGAAAGTAAGTCTGTATAAACAACTTCAACTGCAAGATTTAGATAATGAGCCTGATGTGAGATGTGCTTGGCATAACCTTGATTTAGTGGAAGGCTAATTTTGCTCGCAAAGTATAATGGCATGGTGGTTTGACTTTGGCTTGTTGTCTGTTATAGATGAAGTTTTGGTTACTACGGTGGAAACTTTTGTTCTGACTACAAGAGCTTTAGTTTGAGAAATGCTTGCAAATGAGGGTTGTAACTCTTTTTTACTTGGCTAAGGAGCCAATGGTAACTTTTTCCCTATCAATAAATTCTTGGTTTGAAGGAGGCTTGCAATAAAGGTCTTAACTGCATATATATGAGTTTTGGTTATAGTAGTAAAAGTTCTGGCAACATCTATATTTGGTTGACAAGGCTTGCGACATGGGAATTTGGTTTTATATCAACTCCATTCGCTAAGAGCAGTAGATGCATTGGCTTGAGAAAGGTTTGCAATGAGAATTTTGGTTTGAATTCAAACATATTTGGCTGTGAAAATTGAATATCTGTATTTCGTTACTGTAATGAAAACTTGAATTATGCAGTAAAGTTGGTTTAAGAAAGGCTTGGAGTAGTGAACTTGATTCGATTCAAGCTATTTTACTTTGAACTTGAATAATTTAATAGCTGAAAGTGATCAGGTTTTGGTTACTACAGTGAGAGCTTTGACTCTATTTTGTTTTGAGTTTTGACATCAGGTTTATTTAGGTACAAAATGAGGTTTTGGTTGCTGCAATGGAAGTTTTGGCTTTGGCATAATTTTCTTTTGTTTGAGGAGGCTTGTAATAAGAATTTATAAATATTGCAATGACTATGGCATAATTTTGGTAATGGCACTAAAGAATTTTTCTATAGCAGTGGATGCTTTTTCTCAAGAAAGCTTGAATATACTAACCATAAATGGATGAAATTTTCATCCTAATATGAGTATATATTGTGGTGACTGAGAGTTGAAGTTTCATCCCTCAGCCCCCTAAGTTTATTGGCATGGAGTAAGTTGATTAAGCCTAAATATTGGTTGTATTGTACAACACTCTTCTATATGCATTAGCAAAGTCCTTCTGTCAATTTCATTGAATTTGCATGCATCATCAGACTGTTACAAAAATGTTCATCTACTGTAGTGAAAACTTTGCCTTTGAGGGTGATTGTTTTGGTTTCAGAAAGGTTTTCACTGATATTCTTGGTTTGTCATGGGGCTTGTTTGGCTGGAAAACCAAATATTGTAATCACTATATATTTGGTTACTACAGTGGAAAACTTTGGCTAGATTTTGGTAATAGTAGTAAAGAATTTGGTTATGGCTGTGAATGCTATCAAGTAAGGTTTCTAGAAGGTGATCACATTGTTGAATTAGGAAAAAAGTTGAAATTGCATTTGTCAGCCCCCAAGTGTTTGCATGATTTGAGGTATGGATCTCAGTATACTTAAATATTTTTAACATTCTACAATGTTTCACTAGAATCTGCAATCCCAAATCAAGCTTGTTTGCACGGCTTGAGTTACTGTTATAAAGTATAGCTGCAGGATGTTTTATCACAGCAATACAAATGCTTATCTTCTAACATTCATCGAGCACAAACATTTATGCAAGAGAAATAATATTCGCTTGTATGCATTGAGTATAATGACTAACTAACAAGAGAATTCTCTTGTTAATTGGACATCACTAGAGTGTTAAGCTTGCCTGTATGCTTCATTTTTTTAAGAACAATCTATAGCAGTGCAATGCTACCGCAGTAACAATACAATGTTTAAGATTCATCAAGTATATGTCATAATGGCAGAGGTTTCATCTAGATTTAGGTACTAGTTTTTATTTTAGTTGAGGATTTGGCTAATGGAGTAAAAAAAATTTAGCTAGGCACTAAAAGTTTCAGATATGAGAAAAGCTTGCAGAAAAGATTTCTGGTATGAAACACTTTTGACTATATATTGCAGTGAAAATTTTGCTTATTGCTGTGAAGACTCATGCTTTGGCAGGGAAAGCTACAACTTGGAAAAAACTTGCAACGAGAATTATCAACAGAAAGGCTTTATTTGGTTTTGGCATCAAGTATGTCATTGCCTCTGAGGTTTTGGTACAGAAAGTTAGGACTATGATGAAGAAAGAAGGAATTTAAGATGGTGGCCTTGGAGTTGAGGAATCATCAACAAAAGATACACAGCAGTTGTGATCATGTTAAAAGATGGTGGCCTTGAATCCAACAACAGTTTTGAATGACACGAGCATGCTTAAATTGAAAGACTGCATGATGAACCAATTTTCTAAATCACAACCTAGTCCCCAGTGAAGTCGCCAAAATGTGGGGGTCCTTTTTGAATTAAACATTGACTAGGCCAAAATCAACCCAATAATCCGATTATTGGGAGGACTTTGTGCATGATTATACAGATAATGAATAGGGCTTGACAGCATGAAGCGTGGAGTGGGAGCTACAAACACACTGCGGTGAATGAATTTGGGGGTTTTCTAAATTTGGGTTTCTGGAAGATGGGTTTGAAGGAGGTTTTTGAGAAAATAGCTGAAAGTTAGACTTATGCTTGAAGGCTTGACATCTTGATTTGCTATAGGTGTTTCTAAGTTTTATGGGTTTTGCTTGATTGTGCTGGATTCTTGCTCTCTCCCCCAAATCTCCCTTTATATAGACTATTAGGAACGTACAGTTTATGGGTAAAACATTTTTTCTTCAATCCATACATAATTCATGCCTTAAATCCAGGGAAAGAGAAGCTTACTTGAGAGATGAAGTTTTGGGAGGAAGAGACAGTCGCTGCAGCTGTAGACAACGATTGCAACAGAGCAACTACGGTGACACAAATCCTGGAACGAGGTGGACAAGGAAGCTTAGGAACTGTGGGCTCATTGTTTAAGGAAGAGGAGGATGTCTCTTAACTGGTCACAAAGCTTGCTCCTCGCCAACTGACAGAAGAAATCTCTATGCCTCAGGGACTTTGGTTTGATCTGTGTATCCAATTGCTGCTGGGGAGAAAACAAGGCTAGAACGAAGTGGAAGAAGGTGTTGGGTTTTGGGCTTTCTTTCTTTTGGGTTTTAGGCAATAAGGTTTGGGCTTTCTTTTCTTTTGAGTTTTGGGTTTTGAGGAAAATGTTGGCTCAAATCTCATATTTACCATTTCGTTATTGATTTAAGTCATCGAGCTTGGATGGATGTCTTTATGACTGCGTAAATTATATATCTTCTCTCTTGTTTCTATAGATGGCTGATCCAACTTGACCTGAATTTGACATTTTGGACTCAGAAGGACTTGAGTACCATCGTTGGGTTTTTGATGTGGAAACCGCCTTTGTGGCAAAATACTACACTGCCACCATCCAAACTCCCACCGACCCCAAAAACGATGGATCGTCTAACAAGGTGAAAGCAAGTGCCTTAATGTTTCTAAGACGACATATTGATCCTAGCCTACACTGGGAGTACCTTCGGTTGAAGACACCCAAAGAACTGTGGGATGCCCTTAAGGGACGTTTTGGAAACATTCATGACACCTTGCTCCAAGAATTGACCATTCAGTGGAATGAACACTACTAGAATTATGCCCTCAGACATCGGCCAAAAACCGATGAGAAAAACATTTCCGACCGATGTCTTAGTGGGTGATGAGAAAGATCTGGAAAATCCAGACATCGGTTTTTAGCCGATGTCTAAGATAATTATACAGATCGGTTTCTTATAAGTTTCTGATGTATAAAATGAGTCTACACATCGGTTGATCTATAAGAAACCGATTTCTTTTCCTACCATGAGATCGCTTTACATAAGAAACTGATTTATTTTTCAGTATTTGACATCTGTTATTTAAATAGAACTGATGTTGTTATTCTTTTATAACATCAGTTTTTTATTTCAAATCGTTTTGTTTTTGCTTGTTTTGCTTCAATTTCTAGTTCATAGGCAGTTTGCTCTCATTTATCAATTTTCTCGCTAGAAAAGTAACAAAATGACAATATAAGTAGTAAGCAAAAGAGAATTCTAATTTTCATTAATATTATTGATAAAAAGTAGTACAAAGAGTACGGAGAAGGGGACATAGGGCCTAGACTTCTCCATATACAGCAAAAAACCAAAACAAGATTGAAGCCTCCTACATCTCTAATAGTCTTGGTATAGATTTCTAAGCTTTACAACTTGGTGAATTCTTTTTCGACTTCCTACTTCCCCTACCAGTACCCTACCCAAATCTTGACTTCTCCCTACTGTGAGAATCTCACCCATAATTGGAATGGTAAATGATCAATTTAAGAAGATAACTAAGCCAATCCCATTGTAAAATGAAGATAACCAAGCTTACCCACTTGCTTCAAGACTCTCTAGGAGGAGACTCCAAGAGTTTCTTCAGATTAGTCCTCATGAAAATGACTTGAGTGAGACCATTTGCTCACAGAACTTTGCAAGTAGAGGATAGAGTTGGGTCCTGCAAAGAGACAAATGGACACTTCTGAACTTTTAAAATACAAACAGATGTTTCCAACATATGCATCTCAGATTGAAAAAGTTAATTCAGTAATTTATTAACGAGTTAGAAGAATTACGATCTTACCTCATTATAGTCAACAAACAATTTATTTGCCCGAAGATAACCTTCAATCATTGCCACCTATAATTCAATAAAGAAATCACTTATCTGAATTAGAAAAGAAAACTATTGGGAAGCTAATTGTCGTAACTCTTGTTACTTGGTAAAGTACTTACATTTTCATCGCTTCTACCAGTCAATTTGAGATATTGTGAGGCATAAGGAATTAGTAACAGTTCAGAAGAGTGTCAAGCATGCTAGCTTTAGCATGCAAGTACGCATCAAGAAAAAGCCTGACACAAGAAGCAACCCTTTTTAAAATCAAATATGTGCTGGTATATTAGTTAGGACTTGACATACCTGACCAAGCAATTGATAAATTACTTCTAAATCACACCAATTAAGTTAGGACTTGACATACCTGACCAAGCAATTGACAAATTACTTCTAAATCACACCAATTACCAATACCAAAGGGTAATGGCACACCCTTAATTTGGCATAAAAATTGAAGCCTGTCTCTAGTGAACCAACACACAGGAACAGAGGACCTTGTTTTTTGTTTAATTAACTCGAAATGAGCCCAAATTGAGCATAAGATTCTATTCTCCACTTTTAAAATACAAGTTTACAAGAGAAACCCTTTATCACAGAAATTAAATTTCAGATTGGACTACCTTTAACTCTTGCCTCTAAGCAAACTTTCGGGTATTAATAAGAGTATGTATGTTTATAAGCAATGGAAGATTTTGAGTTTAACAACACAGTTACTCCAACTATAGTACAATACCAAAGTTCTGAATTTCATTACCAGAGAAAACCAAAGGATAATGAAATTGTGGACCTTCTTGATCCTCATCTGTCAAACTTGATACCATACTTTCTGATAACCATTTCTGCTAACTAATCTATACTTTAGCCTATAAATATAGACTAGATTACATATATGTAAAAGCATTGAAATCTTTTGAATTGAAACACATTCACTCCATAATAAACAAGACCAACTTCTTATCTGTCAAACTCAATACCCAAAAGCAGACAAACCTCACAGGTGAAAACCATAGCTCCAATCCAGAAATGAGACACATTAACTAGACTTAACAAGAAGAAACCCACTAACAGAACAGAGAAAAGCTGCAGAAAGATTCAAACTTTGGAAACATTGAATGAGGAAGAAGAAGACTGAACCAACCTGTTGAGGTGAAGAAGCTGCAGAAACCAAGCCCAAAAGAACAACAGTGGCCAAACTATTTAGCTTGGACAACAGAAACCCCATTTTTGCTACTAGATTTTCTTCGAATGTCTGTTTTAACTTCTTGGGTGACAAACAAGCAAGCAAGAAAATGAACAGGAAAACAAGGTGAAAAGAGAACAGAACTAAAATAAGATACTATCTTTTCAACCTACTCCAACTTCAGAATTTGGCTAATGAATTTATAGCTCTATTGACTACCATAGCTCTATAAAATCTCTAACTTCAGAATTAGAACTAAAACCAGTCTAAATAACAGACAAATAGCATAATCAATTGACACTCACCTGCCCAATTTGGTGAAGAACGTCCTCTTTGCTTTTGTAAAGCTCAGCTTCCACCAAGAACTTCAAAAACCCATAAATCTAGAAACAAAATTCTCAGTAAACATAAAAGTAACAAACCTAAACAATTTTTCCAAATAAAAAAATGAAAATCGAAAACAGAGAAAGTTCTAAACAAACTCAAACTTCAAATTCAAACCACAAAAGCTAAAGTTAACATGAAAAGCAGAAAAGCTTGAAGACAACGAAATTGGAGATGGAGTTCGGAATTTTTACCAGAGAGGCTTCGATGGGGACCAAAACTACGGTGTCGCGGCGAGGCTCCGGCTCGATCCGCTTGATCTTTTCCACATACGACGGCTTCCCCTACTCCGATAAGTATTTCAGCTTGTGCTCTTAACGCGTCGGAGCAGATCGAAGCTGATAAGATGTCATCGATGCTAAAATTGATCTGCCTAAAAGAGATACTGAATTAATGGTTAGTACTTCGGGGGTTTGACTGAAATTCACCTAGAGAGGATACAACCGACCAATTTGGGAATTAGGGATTTGGGCTGGAAAAAGAAGATGAAATGAGAGAGAGAGAGTCTCACTGTGAGGCCTCGTTTGGTTCGCGGAAAGGAAATCATTTCCTTAGGAAATTCGATGGGAAAGGAAAACAAACTTCCCACTAACTTTCCTTTCCGCTGTTTGGAAATGTTGGGAAAGTAAGGAGAAAATGCATGTTTGTTTCCATTCTAGTGTTTGGTTTGTGTAAGGAAAGGAAACAAAACCATACTAATATTCCATTTTTATCCTCATATATAATTACAAAATGTCAAAAACTTTTTAAATAAAATTGTCAATAATAATTTTCAACAAGGATATAAATGTACTTATACCATGTAATTAATGCAGGGAAAGTGGAAGGGAAAATGAATCCTTTGGAGGATCAAAGGATTCACTTTCCCCCATATTTTCCCTTCTTAAAGGAAAGTTGTTCCTTTCCTTGTGCACACCAAACATAGGAAAGGAATAACTTTCCTTTCCCAAGCCCTTAATTCCGTGAACCAAACGAGGCCTGAGAGTGTGTGTTTTATGTCTTTCAAAATTTCAACCCCCGCACAAATTTAAGTTTTTCCGCTTCCGTGTTTTGCAATTTGGGGTTTCCGCAATTTTGGAATGGAACTTTTAACACCGGCTATTTTAAAAAGTGATGTCTTGTAAACAAAAGAAATCGGTTTTATTCCACATCGATGTAAAAAAAAGTTATCACATCGCATACATTTCAAACCGATTTTTTAGTGGCGATGTCTAATGCAGTTATTCTAGTAGTGGAAATTCACTTGCTTGACTACAAAAGGGTCAATGACTTAAACAAGGACATGTTGCGCCTAAAGGCACGTCTTAATTTTTGTGGAAAGGAACTCACAGAAGATGATATGATCTAGAAGATTCTTTCCACTTTTCCTACTTTAGCACTTATACTAGCAAACCAGTATAGGCTGGAGTATGACAACAAAAGAATCACAACCTTCAATAAGCTGATCAACCTACTATAAGTGGCTGAGAGGCATAATGAGGTTCTTTTGAACAACAATGTCAGGCCCGTTGGGACAAAGAAAATTCCCGAGGATAATTATGGCAAAGTGAAAGGTGGAAAGAACGTGTTGGATGTGCTAATCCCTACCCACGTGGAAAGGGACATGGGGGTCGTGGTATGGGCTGTGGAGGCCCTCCAAATATATGGTGCAGAGATGGTGGTGCTGGCCCTAGTGGTCATGGAAACAAGGTGCAAAAGGCACCTAAGAATCCTTCAGTCAAAAAGGAAAGAGTTGGCAATGAACCATGCTATAGGTGTGGAGTTATTCGGCATTGGTACAAGAACTGCCAAGCAAGCAACAGAGTAGCAGCCACTTACAAGAGGTATAGGGAGTCTAAAGAACAAGAAGCTTACTATATGGAAGAAGGAGGCCAGAACTTGAGTGCTTAGTTGATAGTCAGACTACCCACACCATATTAAGGAATAGGCAATTATTCATTGAATTAATAGCCTATAATTCGTTTGTGACTACGATGATTGGATCATCACAAGTAATAAAAGGGCGAGGAACTGTCAGATTTTTGTTGCCTAACGGCACAATATTTAAAGTCACAGACGCTTTGTATGCACCAAGAGCTAATTGAACCGTTGTTAAGTTTCAAAGATATTCGTGCCAACGGTTATCATATAGAAACCCACTATGAGTAGGGGTGGGCATTTTGTACCGAAAATGCGGTTACCGACCCAAACCGCACCGAAAAAACGGTTCGGTAACTGCACCGAACTAAAATGGTTTCGTTTTATGATCACACCGCACCGAACCGTATAAAAGCGGTTCGGTTGCGGTTTCAGGTCATAAACCGCCTGATTTAAACCGACCCACACTGAATTTATTTTAATTACATTTTATTTATTTATTATTTCTCTATTGATGGAAATGTTTGTTTTCAATATATAAGAAATCCATTTTTGATTAGGTTTTCAGTTTGTAATGAGTTGCTATGTTTGCTTGATCATTGATATATATATATATATATATATATATATATATGGGTTATTATCACAAATGGTACCTGAACTTATCCTCTATTTTATCGATGGTACCTGAACTTCAATTTTGATCACAACTAGTACCTAAACTTTTCGATTTCATTTTAAATGGTACCTAACGCCACATTCGATCACTATTCCGGCCAAAAAAGCCAAATCTTAAAAAAACAAAAAACAAAAAAACAAGTTCAAGGCAAGTCTATTACCAAAAAATCATCACTATATATGTTTGCAACCCTCGAAATCATCAAAAATCATCACTATGATCGCCTCCCATACCGTTTTTAGTCGGAATAGTGATCGGAGGTGGCTCTAAGTACCATTTAAAATGAAATCGAAAAGTTCAGGTACTGGTTGTGATCAAAATTTAAGTGCAGGTACTATCGATAAGATTGAGGTATAGTTCATGTACCATTTGTGATAATAACCCTATATATATGTGTGTGTGTGTGTGTGTGTGTGTGTGTGTAATAAGTTTCTATGGTCTTTCTGCAAGTTGCTTGATATTTGGGTGACATTTGCCGATTTGTGTGGACTTATGCATTCAAAATTTATTTATGTCTTATTGAAATTGTTAGGTAAAAATAAGCCTGATTTTGGCCCTCTCTTTCTAGTTGAAATTAATAAATCGCTCCAAACTGAAACGGACCCGTACCGCACAGAAAAATGGTGTAACCGAAATAATCGGTTTAGCCCTTTTGTAATGCGATTGCGGTTTGATATATAGGCCAACCGAAAAAAGCGGTTTGGGCCTCAAACCGAACCGAACCGCACCGCGCCCATCCCTAACTATGAGAATGGAACCGAATACCTTTATATTACCTCTAATGAATGTGGAAGGAAACGTATTTTAGAGAAACTAATGAGTCAATCTAGTGGACTGTATCTCACTACTATTCGGATCATTGAATCCTATGCTGTCACCAACAATGAAATGTGGGACACTGACTCATACAGGTTTTGGCATGACCGCCTAGGGCACCCTAGTCGTGACATGATGATCCAAATTTTAAAGAACTCACACGGACATCCCTTCTTTCGAGTGAAAAATATAATGGGACAAAAATCCGCCACACTGCAAGGTGTCGGTCCTAGTACTGCTCAAATGCAGCCATTGCCTTCTGAAATACTAGAAGTACTACCTCCCTCCCATTCAGCCCCATTGACTATTTCAAAGGCATATCACTCATTTTGCAAAGTCTGCTCTTTAGCAGAAATAGGATCGAGACCTTCCTATGCTAAAGATACAAAACAAAACATTCCATTCTTACAAAGGATACAAGGAGATATCTGTGGATCTATCCATCCAGAATGCGGACCATTCAAGTACTTTATGGTTCTGGTGGATGCTTCGACACGCTGGTCACATGTCGCATTATTGTCCATAAGAAATGCTGCATTTGCAAAACTCCTAGCACAAATTATACGTTTGAGGGCTCACCACGTTGATCACCCTATCAAGTCTATAAGGCTTGACAACGCTAGAGAGTTTACATCAAATGCATTTGATGATTATGGCATGTCTATTAGGATTAATGTAGATCATCTTGTACCCCATGTACATACACAAAATGGTCTCGTAGAAGCCACCATCAAAAGACTACAGATGGTGGCTAGGGCACTGGTTATGTGCACCAACCTGTCAATATCTGCCTGGGGTTATGCAATATTGCATGGAGCTTTACTTATTCATTTCAGACCCACTGCTAGCCAACCATTTTCTGCGTACCAGTTGGTAACTGGATATGAGCCTGACATTTCACACTTACACATATTTGGTTGCGCAGTATATGTGCCTATTGCGCCTCCACAGTGCACCAAAATGGGTCCTCAGAGACGATTACGTATTTATGTTGGATACGAATCTCCAACAATTATCCGCTATTTGGAACCCTTGATAGGCGATCTCTTTACAGCTAGATTTGCGGATTGTTACATTAATGAGACAGTCTTCCCATCGTTAGGGGGAGATAGGAAAAATGATTTTCCAAGGGAATGACAGGAATTGTCGTGGTTTATCCCCACTCTATCTCATTTTGATCCCCGCACTTCACAATGTGAAAGTGAAGTGAAAAGAAAAATTGATCTTCCAAACATAGCAGATTCGATGCTTGATGCGTTTACTGATATCGCAAAAGTGACGAGATCACATATACTAGTTGAAAATGTGCCTGCAAGGTTAAAAGTCCCCAACAAAGGGCACGGTGCCGCCGATAAAGGCATTGGAACCACACTTAATGGAGGTGTGGTTGAGGCCGTGGCTCCCCAAAGGAAGAGGGGGAGGCCACTTGGTTCGACTGACATTCACCTAAGGAAGAAGAGGGCGAGTAAGGCACAAACAGATCCATTAATCATCAATATAGAGAATCTCTCTCATGAGATTGTCTCTGATTATAGTTATGCCCATGAATCAATACTGGAGGACGCTCCAATGTTAGAAATGATTCCAGAGAACATAGAAATCTCAATGGATTATGAGAGTGTGTATGAGTTGATGGAAAGATCTTCCATACACATTGATGATGTATTTGCATACACTGTTACTCAAGGAAATCATAGAGCACAATGATATCGAACCACGCTCTGTTGCAGAATGTCAACAAAGAGTAGATTGGCCTAAATGGAAAGAAACAATCCAGGCAGAACCAGATTCTCTGGCAAAGAGACATGTATTTGATCCTGTAGTACTAACCCTACCAAGTGTAAAGCCTGTAGGACATAAATGGGTCTTTGTCAGAAAGCATAATGAGAAGAATGAAGTTCTGAGGTACAAGGCTCGCCTTGTGGCACAAGGTTTCTCACAACGCCCTAGAATTGACTATGAGGAGACATACTATCCGGTAATGGACATTATAACGTTTTGCTACTTAGTTAGCCTGGTAGTTTCCAAAGGACTGGAAATGCAGCTCATGGATGTGGTTACTGCATATCTCTATGGAGATCTTGATTCAGAGATATATATGAAAGTGTCTGATGGCCTTACATTACCCAAGTCAAGTGACTCTAAACCACAAAGTGCGTTTGCAATTAGGTTAAAACACTTGCTTTACGAATTGAAACAATCTGGGCGGATGTGGTATACCTGTCTAAGTGACTACTTGATTGGAAAGAGATATAAGAATGATGAATTATGCCCCTACGTATTCATAAAGAGAACAAGTTCCAAATTTGCAATTGTAGCCGTATATGTCGATGATATGAACATAATAGGTACTCTTGATTAAATAAGAGAAACCACTGTACTTACATGAGCATTTGCCTAAACCATAATTAGCTATAAAAGAGCCACGCTCATGATACCGCCAGCGGTACCAACAGCTATCAAGGGGGTGACCTACGAAAACACCACCAGACAGGCTATCGCCTGAGCTCAGGCTCAGCCCAAGATCGCCGCGCCAAGATTATTTCGCTGAAGCATCAAAAGTTTTGAATAGAGGCATATCAGTCCCACATCGAAAGCAAGGAAGAGATCAGTCTCTTCCTCATCTATAAAAGGTCCACTCCTCTCTCCTCATTTATTACGCATTTACTACTTACCTAACGTTATTCTGTCAACGTAAATACATTGACTAACTTAGGCATCAGAGTAGAGAAGATCGCCAACCATGGTCTCCCTCTGATGCCCTGTGTATTTTATTTGACAGATAGCGGAAACATCAAGAGCATCACAAGTAGCGATCTACCTCGCGAGCCAGCGTTAACCAAGGTCCATCTACCTCTGAATCTCATACATTAACATTGGCGCCGTCTGTGGGAATCCTTGAGCAAAAGGTCATCCCACCATAGAAATCACCATGACTAACGATAGCAGGGGAATCGCCGATGAGCAAGCGGACCAATCTGTCAACCCCTAACCCACCAACCCCGCGACTAACATTAACCCAGAGGTTAATGTTAACCGCGCACTCTTCAATACTCCTGTCAACCCCGATGTGGAGCGCCATGATACCCCCCAGGTCCCACGAACTCAACCGACAACAGCCAGGCTAGGACCTCCACAAGGCAAACAGAGAGCGCAAGTAGGAATGCAAGGAAAAGGCCGAAGCTCAGAAACAGGTGGCCACGCTAATGTCAAGATTCAATGAACTAAAGAAGGCGCTAGAGGCAAACGCTAACCCAGCCCAGAGCAAACAATCACAAAGTGCCCGGCATAGTCGACCCAGTGGTGGAAGGTTGATACCGGCACCAATCGTACAAATGCAAGTACTGCTGAACCCACTTGAGCTGGTAGGACTGGGTCCTCCACATCCACCTCGTCTAATGATGGAACATGAGGAGGAATCACAACCTCACACCAACCGCAACGCAACCAGAGCAAGAACCAAGGGAAACCCACCGAAGTTAGTGCAGCGAAACCTCCAAGCAGGACCTGCTGGCGACGCAACCTCCCTAATCCTGGAAAGAATGCAACAACTAGAACAACGATTGATCCAGGCCGAGACAGGCGCCCCAGCGCCAATCCAAAACCCGCTCTTTGCTTTAAGACCAGGATAGTTCACCGCTAGAATCTTGCAAGCCGTCAGACCCGCAAATGCAAAAAGGCCAAAAATGGCATAGTACAGCGACCTCACTGATCCTTTTATACATATGTACACCTTCAAGAAGGTAACTAACAACAAGAGATTCGATGACGCCACCCTTTGCCACTTGTTCAGCGAGACGTTGGATAGTGAGGCAATGAGCTGGTTCTTCGAGTGCCCACCTGGATCCATCGACTTATTTTGTGCACTATCAAACGCCTTCCTATCGCGGTTCATCCTCTTGGCGGTAGGGCATCACAACACAAGCCAGCTGTTTAACATCAAGCAGGGCACAGAGGAAACATTAAAGGCACTTGTCACAAGGTGGCGGGCTGCGGCATCTCGGTGCCGAGACCTGGACAAAACGATGGCACTGGCAACCTTTAAACAAGGACTCCTAAAAGGACCATTTCTCTATCATCTCAACTACAATTATCCAAACGCCGCGTATGACCACGTCATGAGCGAGGCCGTCCTCCACACACAGGCAGAATTCATCACATATGGAGAAACACCACCGCCTCCCCAAAGGCCTGCCAAGTCAACTCAACCTTCCTCCAGCCAATAGGAAACCGCTAATATATCTCCCGCCACACCCCCAACTGACAAAAAGAGAGAATGGCAGCAGAACAACTACCAAAGCAAGCGGCAAAAGGATCAGCAATACCACAACAAGGCTAATTGCTCTTTCCATGGTGACAACCGCAGCAAGCAAGCAGAATCCTCCCTGCGGTACGCAGTATTCACAGTCCTCACGGCCTCGTATGAAGAGATATACGATCAATGCAATGATCAAATCCCACCGCCACCCCCAAGAAAATACCCGAGAGTAGGAAAACCGAGGAACACCTGCAAGTGGTGCAAATACCACGAAGACAGCGGTCACAACACCAACTGTTGCAATGCCCTTAAAATAGCAATCAAGACCCTGTATCGAGATGGCAAGCTGGAATAGTTCAAGGTACGGCAGCCACCACTAATAGTAGCCCATATCGAGCCCATGTGCCGCATCAACACCATCGATGGCAGCCCTCCCATGAGCAACATGTCTCACAGGGCAAGGAAGCGCTATGAACACACCAACCACCCTAAAGAAGTTTGCAACATCCGCTATGAAAGATCCGCTAAGCTACCAAGATCTGGGTGGGAACCCATAACCTTCTCCGAGGAAGAAGAGTGCAGAGTACATCTCCCCCACGACGACTCATTCTTGATCGACGCAATACTCGACAAATGGTCAGTGGGGAGGATCTTGGTTGACAACGGATCGGCTGTCAATGTCATCTTCAATGGTTGCTACAACCAACTTCAGCAGAACAGAAAACTGCTACAGGACCACAAACCGCTGCTTAATTTCTTTGGCGACGTCACACAACCACTGGGTTCTGACTACATGTGCCTGTCCATCGGTGCCAGCCCATGGACAGTGGAGGTACACACCGAGTTCATCGTCATTGACTGTTTCAGCTTTTACAATGCTATCATCGGCTGATCGACACACAACAAGTTAAAATGCATCATTGTCGAATACATGCTTCTCATAAAGTTCCCTACACCCAAAGGCACGGGCTGTGTAAGAGGAAGCCAAAAATTACCATGAGAATGCTACTCAACAACGGTGACGCGGTAGATGCACCGTCACGAAATCCTAACGGTAGGAAATCATCTGCCGCTAAAGGATAGGATTGACGACCCCAGAGACGACGAGAAGTATGTAAAAAAGGAACTTGTCAACCTAGAAACATCTCTACAGGTCATCAGCATCTCTGACGAACACCCTGAGCGGACAGTCCCATCGGCGCCCAACTCTCCCCTGAGATAGCGGCAGAACTCACACAATTTATGCGAGACAATGTCGCTGTGTTCGCATGGTCCTACGCTGATATGCCAGGAATCTCCCCTTACATTATCATTACGCACAAGTTAAGCATCAAACTATCCTTCTATCCAATCAAATAGGAGAGAAGGGCCTTCGAAGAAGAAAGATGTCCTGCAATAGGGGAAGAGGTAGCAGAGCTACAAGGCATTGGGTTCATCCGCCAAGTCAATTATCCTCAGTGGATCTCTAACTTGGTCATGGTAAAAAAGCCCGGCAGAAAATGGTGAATGTGTGTAGACTTCAAAGGTCTCAACAAGGCATGCCCCAAAGATAGTTTCCCGCTACCACGCATTCACCAGCTGGTCGATGCAACAGCCAGACACGAGCTACTCAGCATGATGGATTCTTTTGACTTAATGCATATTTACGCAAGCGTATGTATCATTGTCAAGATAGGGAAATATTATGCCCAAAGTTTATCGTATCACCGAGATTAGTGGCTAACCCACAATCCTTGGGTAATCGGAAATAAAGACACTTAGCAAACAAAGAAAATAAAAAGAAAATAAATAAAAATGTTAATCTAAGGCACCAAGCCCTAGCAATGCTCGGTTTTGGTTCTCACCAAAGCCTAATCACAACTAAGAGCCTAGTGATGATTATCTACAATGAGTCGAAATTCAATATTATGAGAGATGATTTTAGATTAACAAAATGTAAAGCAATTAATAAAAATGAAAATAAATTAATAAAAGTGTAACCAAATAAATGGGAATGTCGGGTGTTAGGGAGGTTCCTTCACCCAAATTCTATGTGTCGGAAGCTGTAACGCCCCAAACCACACCTCACTAGCTTGGGCACGTCACAGTGCCGCGGGGCTCTAAAACATAAACCGAAAGCTCGATTCACATTCTAGAGGACCGCTAGGCATTTTGTTAGAAAACTTTTTTGCAAAACACAGCGGAAGCTACCAATATTTTCGAGGTGAAAACTTGAATTGCTAGCATCTATTTCATTTATCTAGAACTTGGGTAAAGGCTCACACGGGGTACGGATTTCAATGAGAGAATTCAACTGAATTTAACACGAGGCTAGGCAACAATAAGCTCCGAAATACGAAGTTTGAGAAAGAAAATTTTAAATAAATCCAACGATGATTTACCGAGCTTTCGCACACCCAGCTCCGCCCACTACTGTCCCGTCACCAGTGCACAGTGCCTGCATCCATACTGTTGTAGGGGTGAGCTTTCGTCCTCGCTGCTCAATAGGAACTCTACCTCAACTAGACTTAAAACCAATAAACAAATATTTGGGCTGCCCAGTATGAAAACATATTTAAACCACATATTTAAAGGAACGACAAACTTTAATGTTTTTCAACTTGAAAACCGATGCATGATGCTTAAATAAATACGGCGCCAAATCCAAGTATTACCTGATGGCCGGTCCCATAGACCCACTACACGACCTTACCTCAAATTAATTTATCACCAGGTAAGTGTAGCGAGAGCGTCCGCTACCTAGCTACACACACGGATCGGGTCGTCATTGCGATCGTTCACCGTCCGACCGGTGTAACTAACCCTCCGGAGGTTTTGGGGATCGAACCCAAGGAAGTCAGAGCCACCCTTCGCTCTCAAGCCATCACACATTTCCTCACGGATTGGTTAGTATGCATTGCATTTTAACATAACCAACCCATACCACTTATCATGCACCACATTAATAAAATATAAAAGAAAATAACCAACCGAGGAGAGTCCTGAATCCCTACCTGGACTCCGATGCGTTCTCTCACGTACTCCGAGAGTCGCGAACCTTCTGTTCCTCGAGTAACTGGAGTCCTAGATTCCGACATTTCGATAGTTAATACCTTTTGAACAGTTAAACGAAATTTCAACGATTAATATATCGCCCATCCCCAGCTTTTCCTGGTTTGACCAGGAGTTGACCAAGGGTTGACCACATTTGACCATTTGACCATGTTTGACCAATCGGGGTAGATTCGATAATTACCTCAATTATCGAACATTGACTTGAAGTTACGTTATCGACCAAACATATATTGAGTGCACCCGATTACTAAGGCCACCCAATACATATATATGCACTAATTTCTTTTCCTTACTTATTATCAAGCCACGAAATACACAAGCAAACCAATCACGACTTCACTAACGAAATATCTCTAATTTACTTAACTGTTTTGCCGCATAGTAATTCCACAGAATTTACTATGGACACCCATAATACCATTTTAGGCCATTCCAAAAATTCACAGCCGATTCTTAATTTCTGTACCTTCACTTCAAACTAACAACAACCATAACTCAATCGTAACAACAATACAATTTACACTCATCACTAATAATCAATTTTCACAGGAACCTCACGTACACAAGATCTATTCGACAATCCAGATCAGTTTCTCAATATGCAACTGAACCAATTCATTCTAAGACTCAAACACCCGGTCCACACATGCATTCAAACTTCAATTTCACTTCCAACACCATAATTCATCCAAACTGTCACAAGTACCACAGAGCAGACTTCGATTTTACCTTCAGTAGTCAACACGCAGGTGAGACCTCAGGGCGGGGGACATAGTTGCTGGAGATAGCCTAGTCGATTCTGAGTTGATCAACTCAACCCAAGACTGCAGATTTATCTCGACCAAGACCCAATTGGTGGTTAGGACGCATAAGTTAAACAGAGGAAGCCAAAACAACCGCCGGCAACGTCAATTTCGACGGCGTCCGAAGCAAACCCAGAAACACAATCCATTAATCTCAATCGAACTGAAAAACTAATTAGACTATCGTGCAGAGCGTGACGAGAGAAGTGAGTTTCATACCACAAGCGGCTCTGTCGGTGGTCCGAGTCGCCGGAGGAGACCCAAGGCTTTCCGTCGTCGAATCCCAGCTGCTAGTCGCTGCATGTAAGATCTGGAACCACAGGGACGTAGACGACGCGGAGGCGAAGGGAATGGTGGATGTGCGCCGTCGTGGGGTGGACGGACGGCGTCACTCCGGTCCGTCGCTGGCTGGTTCGCGCTGTGTCCGGGTCAGAGCTCTCTCTCGAATTCTCCTGGGTCTTCCACTGATCAAAGGCCTATATAGATTTGTCCATTAATCAATGGATGACCATGATCAAGCGGTGGACTTTTAACGGTCTAGATCACGCCAGAGTTTTTCTTTTTATTTAAAATGAATTTCCATAATTCCTAAACTTCGGAAAATCGTTATAGATAGCTCGGGTATCCGGAAAATTCCCCGAAAATTTCCACGAACTCGTTGTGATGTGTACTTTATTATCCAACTCCTAAATTGAGGATTTCACTTGATGAAAATTTCTGAAAATTTCCTCGAGCATCTTGACCTTTATCGAGATCGTTGAATAATTTCTCGTACGATCTCCGCTAGGCTCGATATATTTTTCCTGGGCTCACAGAAGCTAATATAATGTAGATGTAAATCCCTACTTTGGCGGTAGTCGTATCCAAGGTGGTTCAAGGCTCAAGGACCTAAATTCCCTTTCATGGTATTCCTACTCCGGTTCAAGGGCCGTAGGAGCTCACTTGGCATGAATTAGAGCCGGTTCAAGGGTCACTAATTCACATCAAGAGGCGTAGAGATCGAGGAATTAGACTACTAAGCGACCCGCCCGTGCAATCACGCAACGGGTGTAAATCACCATGCTTATAACCCCTCGAATACGAAATTGAAGGTTTCTAGCTTAGAAATTAAAGGGGGTCAAGCCTCTAACTCCGTTCTAGACATGCTCAAAATACCCACCCTAGAGTTGACTAGGCTCCTAGACATGCATTTTAACCCAACAAAAATAGATATAAGCATCCATCATATGAAAATTGCATCATTGCATTAAATTAAACATCTTTTACACAAAATTTGGGTTAGGGACACAACCCTAACCCTCAACAAGGAAATTACTCACAACCCATAATCATAGACATCAAGATTACAAAATTCAAAGAGAAAAGAGTATAGAAATATAGGAGAAAACAAGGGTAGCCACAATTAGCTGGAAAGCTAACATGACTATCCTTGAATTATAACTCTCACAATTACCCAAATCTTGAATCTTGTAGAGGAGAAGCCTTTGATGAATTCTTAAAGCTTTGGGTGAGTAAATCCTTGAAATCCCAATATAAAATTAAGGCAAAGATGAAAAGAAAAAAGAAATGGAGGAGGGAGAAGAGAGAGGGCAGCAGCCCCTCCTCCAAGGTTGCGGCACTGTAGAAAAAAAAAAGGGTATCTGGGATTGTGGGGGGAAGCTGCTCGTATATATGGGTGAGTGGATGATTAGGTTTAATTGAGTGTGTGGCTGGTGTGAGAGGAAGGAAGAAGAGAGAGGGACATGTGGCAGCATGGGATAGGAGGGAGGAAAAAGAAAAGAAAAGGAAAAAACAAAGAAAGAAGAAGAGGTAGCACGTGGGGGAGAAGAAAAGAGATGGAGGTATGATGCCAATGCTGATGTCATTATGACGTCTGCACAGCAGAATTTTTATTTATTTATTTATTTTTTCTTTCTTCTTTTCTTCACCTTTCTTCTTTCTTTCTTTTCCGGTTTCCCCATTGTTTCTTTCTTCTCTCTTCTCAATACACTTCCACACATATTATCAGAGATAATTGGATTCCGCTCCTTTAATGGTGTTGACCACGGTTGACCCGCATTGACTATTTAGTCATTTTGTTGGAAACTCCAATTTGCTCCAATTTCACACAATTTTCTCTCGTTTTCGCAATTCCGCTTATTTTCTACAAAGTAAATAAAAATGGATTAATTACATATTAATTGACATGGGGATTTGCTTATTTATAGTGTTTTAGATATAATTACACGCATATAAATGTGTATAATCAGCTTTCTCCGGATACAACCAAATCAAGATGAACCCAAGTGACCAAGAGTGCACCACCTTCACAACCGACAAAGGCCTATATTGCTACAATGTCATGCCTTTCGGGTTGAAGAACGTCGTAGCAACATACCAGCGGTTGATGAACGCCATGTTCACGAAACACCTCGGCAAAATAATAGAGGTATACGTAGACGACATGCTTATCAAGAGCATCAAGGCCAACGGACACGTGGTAAACCTCCGCATCATATTCGCCATTCTCTTAGCCTACGGTATGCGCCTCAACCCCGAGAAGTGCTTTTTTGGCGTCACCGCTAGCAAATTTCTGGGCTACATCGTTAGCGAACGAGGCATAGAGGCTAACCCTGACAAGGTACAAGCCATCCTCAACATGAAATCCCCAGAGTGGAAGGTGAACGTTTAGAGCCTCCAGGGCAAGGTAACCGTGCTATCCCTTTTCATCTCCAAGCTCACTGACAAATGCCTCCCATTCTTCAAAGCCATGAAGAGGAGCCACAAAAAGGAAATTTATTGGACTCTGAACTGTGAGGCGGCATTCCAGAGTTTAAAGGAATACTTAGCGGGGATCTCACTCCTCTCCATACCTGTGCAGGGTGAGATACTGTACATGTACCTCGCGGTATCCACATCGGCAGTAAGCTGCGCCATAATACGAAGAGAGGGACAGGACGAGCTCCCGGTATTCTATGCCGGCAGGGGTATGAACGGAGCTTAGACAAGATACACCCCCTGGAACAGCTCGCTCTCGTGCTCATCGTCGCCTCTAGACACTTCCGCCAATACTTCCAAGCCCATACAATTCATGTCCTGACAAATCAACCACTGAAGCAAGTAATGCATGTAGTACCCTGAGCACTCTAGCCGCCTGAGCAAATGGGCAATTGAGCTCAGTGAGTTCAACATTGAGTACAAACCATGAACCGCTATGAAAGGCCAGGCGGTAGTCGACTTCATCGCTGAGCTTACTGATCGTCAAGATGAACCCACCATGGGGACATAAGAAGGCAACATAGCCATGACAACCACTGAGGAGCCCACATCCAAGCAACAGTCAGAATGGAACCTCCATGTCGACGGCTCAGCCTGTGCTAAGGCCTGTGGAGCGGGAATCATCTTGACAGGGCTAAGGGGACTGAACGTGGAGTATGCACTAAAATTCAACTTCACAGCTTCAAACAACATGGCGGAATATGAAGCACTCATTGTAGGCCTACTCTTTGCCATAGACTCAAGCGCTGATAGTGTCAACATATTCAGCGATTCCTAACTTGTCGTTAACCAGGTCAACGACAGCTTCCAGGCCAAGGATAAACAGTTAACGGTGTACTTAGGGTACGTGAAAACCCTACTCAGGAAATTCAAGTTCCACTCTATCACACAAATCCCCAGAGAAAAGAACGCTAAGGCAGATTCTTTGGCAAGACTGTCAACCACTCAACCACACCAAAGTCTGACAGACACAAGGGTGGAGTGCCTTAACAAGCCAAGCATCACCAAACCCCTAGCGGAAATATTCAACCAATCCCAGTTGGATGGATGAAATAATAGAGTACAAGTGCAATGGAACACTGCCAACCGACAACGTCGAGGCACGGCAGCTCAAGTGGAGAGCAACCCACTATAACATACAAAATGACAAACTCTACCGCCAAGGATTCACCCACCCCAACCTCCGATGCTTGACCCCAAAAGAAGGAAGGGTGGTATTAGCAATGATACACGTGGGGGAATGTGGAAATCATTTAGGCGCCAGATCTTTGGCAAACCAAACTATGCGGCAAGGATACTTTTGGCCCACACATGGTAACGACACCAGAGAAGTCTCCAAGTCCTGCCATAAGTGTCAGCAATACGCTGACCTCCCACATGCCTCTCAATAATCATTGGCCCATGGATTCACTCCACTTGGGGCCTTGACCTAGTTGGCAAATTGCCAACTGCTAGGGGCCAGTTTAAGTACATCATTGTAGCCATTGATTACAACAACAAATGGATAGAGGCCGAGCCGCTGACGGCAATCACAACCGCCAAAGTAACCCATTTCCTCTAGAAAAACATTTATTGCTGCTACGGCGTACCCTACACCATCATCACAGACAACAGGGCACAGTTCAACAACGAGGAGATCATAGCCTTTATCGCTAACCTAGGCACCAAGATGCGCTATGCATCTGTGGCGCATTCCCAAACCAATAGGCAGGTAGAGGTGGCAAACAAGATCATTAAGAAATTGCTCAAGAAGAAACTCGATGACGTTAAGGGCTTATGGGTAGAAAGGCTCCCAGAGGTCCTTTGGGCCATCAGGACAACCCCAACATCCGCTAATGGAGAAACACCGTTCTGCATGATGTTTAGAATACCAATTGCTAGGGTCGACGGCTACAACACCAAGACAAACGGCGAAGGCATCAACCTCGACAAGAATCTTCTCGAGGAGAAGCGCCACAAAGCTCATGTAGACCCCATGAAATTCTGAACGTCACTTTTGGACGGGATAATTTTTCGCAACCTTTGTTTGGCCAAAGACTTTTGGAAATAGTTTAGGCTTGGGCCTTAGGCCCAAAAATAGCTTAAGGTTAGGGTCCATAATTTACTTTGGACACCCAACAGATGGGTATGCTAGTGAACCTAGCCCAATAAGTTAGTTGACCTTTGACCCGAACATCTCCCTTGATCCAATAAGGTTCTTGTAGCTCATAATAGCATCCTTGCATAATTTTGAAATCTATTTGTGCATGCGTTTACGATTTTCTCATTTTACCTTATTTCTTAACAATTGGCCGAATTTCTACTCGCCTTACCCGACGCTTACTCGTCAACCATCCCTCCGACTTTAAAAAAAAAAAATACTATTTATTTACTCCATGTATTTTTCAAACTCGAGCAAAATTCCGACCAAAAAAAAAACTTACCTTGCCATTTTTGTATCTAAATGCAAGTGGTAAGACCCAATCCTTATTTTGTCTTGCCAACATTTTAGTTTTGAGTTTTCTTGTATTTATCTATTTTACTTTTATTTTCCCATCATTTTAGTTTTTACAACCTATTATTTTTACCCCAATTCTTTTACTTTCCCCAAGCTGAGCCTCCTCCCTCACACGCAAAGCCCAGCCTTTCTTCTTTCCTTGTTCACGTCAAAATTGGGCAGAGAGAAAGGGGAACCTCGTTCAGCTCCTCCCTTCCACGTTGCCATCATCAAAGGGAAACTCCTCCTAGAGAACCATCCCAGGCCTTCAAAAGGGAGAATCCAGACCAGTGTTTGTCGTCCACCCTCCCCTTCTCACCCTTCCTCTCATTCCTGAGCATATCAGTGTGTTTGCGTGCTCCGAAACACCTAGTTTGGGACCTCCGATCAAAAAAATTTATTCGTCAAAGTTGTTCGTCTCTGTCTCTTCTATCTGGCCTCCAAATTTCAGCTCCATTGGAATA
The DNA here is from genome assembly GCA_002564525.1 of Rosa multiflora. Classification (NCBI taxonomy): domain Eukaryota; kingdom Viridiplantae; phylum Streptophyta; class Magnoliopsida; order Rosales; family Rosaceae; genus Rosa; species Rosa multiflora. The sequence continues at coordinate 3,676 of BDJD01003258.1, read as the reverse complement.
GTTTTGAGATCTATACACCCCTCAAATCGGGAGCTGTTCAGAAGCGAGCCTGTTCCGGATTTCTGCTTGAATTCCTTCTCTTGCTCTACCCAAATCCCCCACATCTTGTTTGAGAATGGTACCAACAGTTGGTAAGATTCTTGAACTATCAAGTTCCTATTTCTTTCCTCTATTTTTAGGCTCAATACGTTCAAAACAACTCGTCTACATATTGAGAAATTTATGTTTCACTTTGCATGTCCCAGATCGAGTGAACTTCTTGACCTGCAGCTGGGCTCGATCCAATCAACTCCCTCAGCTCTCTTTCCACTTGAAGCCCTCAAGAAAAACTCATCTTTTTTGTTGGTCTTTGGTGAGTATCATCCTTTCCTTAACACTGTGTTTATTTTTGGTTGTTGCTACAAACTCTTGCAGATTACAACTTGTCACTATTGTTGTTGGAACCTTGCTGCTTTAACTTTGAACCTTTCATTCTTTCTTATGTGTTGGATTTATGCTAGACCATGGTTATCTTGAACATTAAAATTGTGCTTGATCCAAGAATTTATTTGTTTTACTGTTGCACTACAGGAAAAGTGATCTTTCACGACACGTTATTTACGGCGTGCATTATCTGCACGTCGTAATTGACGGTCATTCACGACGTACAATGAAACACAGGCCATAAATCATACTGTGTTGTTACTTGTTTTTACAGCGTGCACAACATGCAGGCCATAAACGATATATTTGTTCCTTGTTTAAGGCGTATTTAACATTTGGCTAAAAATTGAGGGAAAAAGGAGAGATAGAGAGACTCAGACCTAAATCTCAGTCCTCCTCTCTCACTCACACACTCTTCTTCTCTCTCTCAAAATCTCCAAGGACCGGTGATGATTCTGGTCGATCTGCCGAAAGCCCAAGCATATATTCAAAAGTCTGATGCCGACACAAGGACTGTGGTGCTTATGGTCGATGATGGTGGCGAGAAGCATAGCGATGTGAGCTCGTCGGTCTCGTCGGTGTCGTAAGCCCTCTTTCCATTAATCTCAAAACCCTAACTCCAACCAATCAAACCAATTGTTTTGGATTTATAGGTGTAAGCATCGGAAAGGCAGGGTATCACCAAGGCGGCGACGGTCCGGTTCTCTATGTCAGAGACGAGAAATCAGAAATCACGAGGTTGAAGCTGGAACTTCACTGTTTTTCTTTGTGCCTTTTGAATTTGAGCTTTTCTGGAATTGTTTTAGTTGCATTAGATTGAGACTGAATGACTGATTGCGATTCTAATAACTTGATTAAGTTGTGAACTGATTGGATGATTTGTGGTTGCTGTAGGTGAATTGTTGAACGAGTGATTGTTCTGGTGATTTCAAAGAGCAGCAAGAACCAACGGTATGCTTTTTACTTACTCTCTAAATTTCATTTTCTCAGTAACCAGTTCACTTCAGGGTTTGGGGTTTCAAGGTTTTGATCCCAAATTTCTATCTTGGTAACAATTCGCACTCATTCCCGAGTTTCTAAAGGTTCGAATCCAATACCATTTATATGTTCTTGTGCTAGTTATTGCTCTTGTTGTTGTTGTTGTTGTTTTGTTTGTTGTATATAGGAAATGAAATTTTATTTGTATAGGTGATGATGTAGAACGAATGGCAGCTCGAATTGAAGAACAATTCGATTGTGCAAAAGGAGGAAAACGAAAGTTACTATTGCAACTTTCACATTTGGTGTCCGATTGGATAGTGCCATAGCTTTCCGGAAAGGGAATCGCGCTAGGAACAAAACTCGTGCTATGCCACAACATGTGGGCTTTTTCGGGCTTTTTCGGGCTTTCGGGGTCGTTTAGGGCCTCAAAACTGCAATTTACTGTTTTTCAGAATTTTCAGTTTCCTAGTTTTTTTTTGGTTTGTTTTATTTTTACCCGTGGGCTTTTTCATTGTTAGTCTCCCTAGGGTTTCTTTTCTCATATATAAGCAACCTTAAATGGCTGCAGAACTATCTTTTATCATATTATCAATCAAATTGAGATTTTTCTTTTTTATCTCTGGTGGACTCCAGAACCTTTTGTTTTAGGTTTATTGCTTGTAAACCTAGGTGATCTTTTCCGACTGCGTCAGGTGAGAGGGTTGGTAAAGCAGCATTTGGACTCATTTAATTACTTTGTGAACACTAGAATCAAGAAAATTGTGCGTGCCAATGATCGCATAGTATCCGGCGTCGATCCAAGCATTTGGCTCAGGTTCACTACTGTTGTTACTTGTTACTTTATTTCTCTTTTATGATTCCCATTTGCAAGATATTGGTTCGGTTGCGATTGAGCTTGGTAACAATTACAGTTGCAATTAATTTCAATATCATTTCAGCTAGAGAATACTCAGATGAAATGCATAAATTTCAGTTTCAATTTTCATTACTTTTAACCCAGCATCGCCAGAGAAGAGTCCCTATATGTTTAACTTTAGATTTTTCTATCCTGCATAGATGGGACTGGAACTACATTTTCTATAAGTGAACCATCCCCAGCATTCTGATCCTGCCGAGATGTTCTATTCTGTATACTGATTTGCTACGTTTGGCTTCCAGCAGGTGATTTCATTTACTCAATTTGTGTGCTTTAGATTTATGTTGGAATGAGTGATTGTTCTGGTGGTGATGAATGTTATTATTCATTTCTTTCCTATATGTTATGCTTATGTTCTTCACTATTGACTGCTGCATTATTTGGAGTTCCAATTCTAGGTCAAAATATACTTTTGGTTGCAACGGGAATTAAGTAAACTAAGCATTCCTTTGTTTTGTTCTGTAAAGACAATGGTTAGGAGTGAGGAATCCTTTCCAATGTGTGGTTTTCTGTGTAAAATTTTTCCTTCTATTTTTAGCTTGGTAAAACTAACAAATGACCATGGACTGGACAAATGGGACTACTTCTTATCTCATTAGGCATTAGCAGTATTTTCTAGAGAATGTGGTTTTGCCTTGTAATTTTTTATCTCCTACTCATTATATAGTCTATGATGTACACCTTGAGGGCTTGAGCTTTTTGTGAGATGTGATGGAAATGTATGGTTGGTTAACTTGGTTTCTGGTCTACTTTGATTTACATCAACGGTTTCTGATTCTGGAATAAAAGTGAAATATTTTGATTAGATAATTGACTAAATTGTGTTTTTCTATTTTGATGTACAATATTTATACATGTTATTGGAAAGAGTGGTGCTACATATCCCAAAAAGTATTACAAAATTTTAATACCAAATGAGGTGGCATATGCTATGTCATCAGCTTTAGTTTGAGGTGGATTTTCCATATTTTGATAATTATGTTACTTAGACTATTTACCAGCAAGGACACACGAATATGATTCATGTCTCATATCATTCATTGGAAATATAGGAAAAGGAATGTGAATTATCTGATATTAAAGTGCAGCTAATGCTGCAATCAAAACCCAATCAATAAAAAAATCACGATGGACAAGAGGAAGAACTTAAACGTGCAGGGTTTAATACATTTTAATGGCGGAGATTTGCAACAGAAAACTTCACAGAGAGAGAGAGAGCAGCTTTTGCTTATGTTGGATCAAGTCTGGAGATTAATTGGTATGGTGAGGGTCGAGCTGTCACTACTACAAAAAGGTCATCAGACGACGGTGAATTTCTGTTGTCTGATGACCAAACTCACCGTGGTCTAAGTGAGT